>JAQGBW010005835.1:0-11411 GCA_034698625.1 Julus scanicus
TTAAAAGTCATTGATTTTGTTTTGAAGCCGATAGCCAGTTGAACATCTCATCTGCACAACCCTTCATTGGTTGGGATGCAGTGCAGTGTTACCAGCGAGTAACCCTTTTAAACGGGTTGGGATTGCCATGAAATATGTTGGGATTTAAATGGATAAAAATGGGCCCTTAAAAGTCATTGATTTTGTTTTGAAGCCGATAGCCAGTTGAACATCTCATCTGCACAACCCTTCATTGGTTGGGATAAAGTGCAGTGTTGCCAGCGAGATTCTTTTTTAAACGGGTTGGGATTGCTATGAAATGTGCTGGGATTTACTATATGGAGGAAAATGGGATATTATGTCATTAATTTTACTTTGAAGTTGAAAATGTCAAGCGAATATCTCAGATGGGGTCGTCATAAATAAAATCTGAAATCGCACAAAAGTTAGGACTACTTTGGAACAATGAAACAATAACAAAAATAACTATTCAACCATTTTTCGAAAATTTCGGGTTTCATTGTGTTCCAATTTAGCGCAAGTTGCTCCAAAAACGGGAATAAATTATAAAATATGTTTGGATAAAAACGCATGACACATATCCCGAGATGTTCTAAATTCAAAGTTAATTTAGAATATCACATGTGTCTTAGTGTAAATTTAGTGAAGTTTATCAAGTTTTTAAACCCTTTGATCCGTGCGATTTCATAAAAAAGTGTATAAAAACAAAAATAAAACGTATCGTGAATTTTAAGCACGACGAAGAACAACATCGGAATAATAATGTCCCTAGAAGTCTTCAATTATTCAGACTGTCAACAAAATGAATTTAGAAAAATGTCACTTAGATGCAAGTTTCATTGTTAGTCCCTATCGTCATTCCACGTTCTTCAAGGTAATCCAAACTGCTTACTTTCACTGTGGTCACGGAATGGATTTCAATCAGGATTTCAACCACTTCAACGAGGATTAAATCCATTTCATGACCGCTGCTAATTTTTTTTTTTTAAACCAGAGATAGGTGCGGGTAGGGATGCTTTAACCTCACCTTAAGTTAAACAATCGGGACAGAATGCCTTGGCCGTGCTAAAAGGTTCCCGTGGGTTCACAACATTTCGCACCCCCTTGCTTCCGTCACCCCGAACGCTTAATTTGATTTTTAAATGAGCATTTACGACACCAAAAACTTACAAGTATAAGATAGTATTCAAAACGTGCTGCAAATTCGGCCAATGAGCGTTCGAGTAAACATGGATGGCCCATAGACCTTATTCGGCCAGGCATGTTCATTAAAATTGCTTCTAATTAACACCGGGGTGTTAACACTCAATAGTGCGTTTCTGGCGCATGGGTACACAAAGGGCGCGCTGGTCCGTGGGGGGTTAACAACCCGAAACCCAGTTTTCTTGCCAATATTCGAATTCTACGAGCAACATGGCCACACGTGTTTTCAGTTTGAACACATTTCACAACATGTCGTCATTTGGTGTTCAAATATACAGTATATGTATATGCAATCAGTAGAAGCATGTGATGGAATCGTGTTTCGAACATGTTCTGCTCATATTCTTCACTGGCATGTATGACAATTTAAGTTTGATGAAAATGTATACATGTCACAACATGTCGTCATTTGGTGTTCAAATATACTACAGTATATGTGAGTGCATTCATAAAACGTAGAAGCATAGGATGGAATCGTGTTTCGAACATGTTCTGATCGTATTCTTCGCAGTTATGTGTGATAATTTAAGTTTCATGCAAATTTATGGAGAATCAAGTACATGGTGGAATTGTTTAGAACATGTTGTTCCTAGTGATATTTGTCACAGCACTGAAGGCGAGGTAATATCATGTGATTAGAAATTAAACACACACAACGTTTAGCAACAATGAAACAATCGTTTAAGTGTGGCATACAACGCATAGAACACATAAAACAAACTTTTATGAAAAATCAAGTGCATGGTAGAATCGTGTTTCAAACATGTTCACATTATTGAACGCGAGTGATTAGAAATTAAACATATGTAAACGAAAACAACGTTTAGCAACATTTCCTATATAAAACATGTTTAATTAAGTATGGATAAAAAAACCTTGAAAGGCGTAAAACATTTCATGTGTTTACGGGAAGAAATTAACGAAACGTGTTTAAGCCTTAAACACGTTCCATTAAACGCCTTGACACCATCAGCAAAGTACACAAAAAGCACTATGGCGTTCAATGGATTCCAGATTGGAGATACATTATGTTCTAGTTGAGTATAGCCAAGGCAAGAACAAAACACTAGTTTGAGTTTTCAAACAGAACACGTTCCACATTTACCAGCTGGTGTTTCTGGTTCGGAGCTCGTAGAACCCACGCGGTTTCATTGGAGGTCAGCAGGTAGCAGTGCGCCCACCGCCTCACGATTTAGCATTCCTCCGACGTTCTGGCCACACGTTCCCACGTCCGTTCTGCAGGCGTACACCTTGATTTATATCAAGGTTGGAAACATGATAAAACTATGACCAGAGAACGAATTGACTCGTTTGCCTGCTTTTAATATTTACGGGCTAATTTTTTGTTAACCTTTTCCCTATCTGGTCACTGCGGGTGTTTAAAGGGGTGTGTTACCAGATGGGGAAAATCCCAGGTGACTACTTTACCGGTATCTAGCACCGTTCCAGTTTTAAGTTTCGACATGCTAAATGTTAAACAAAACATGTCGGTGTGTTGCGTGAAGTCCATGGCTTGTAAAATGAGAGAAGCATCAGTCACCGCCTTAAATGTTTCATTGATTTGTATTGCACATCCATGTTAGAAAAGTGAAACCGACGTCAAAGGGCATTTGGGATATGGGTTGAGTTTTGGTGAATACTTACAACCTAGGGACAAATTTGGTCCTATTTTGTTTTGAAAAACTTGAAACTTCTCATGAGTATAAGCTTATTATATCATAAAATAAGAGAAGCATCAGTCACCGCCTTAAAAGCTTCATTAATTCGTATTGCACATCCATGTTAGAAAAGTGAAGCCGACGATTCTCGGCTTACACGATTATTGGTAACGATGGATGATTACATAATGTTATCCAAACATGGTCACACATCACATGTTGACATTTTGTCCCTTGTATAATCGACCATGACGTCACGGGACAGTGCTCTATGAGTAACTTTGGGAGAAAACTTACAACTTATAGGGTATTCCTCATATTTTTTTTTATTTTTTTGCCAAACTTGAAATTGCTGACCCGTCATGGCTGGCTCCGGGGGTTCCAACCCGCCCATCCAAATATTTGCGTGAATCATGTTTTCGCCCAATTTCCCCCCTCCTCCAGTTCCTCAACCTCGATCCTGTCCATTAGCCCCCGTTTTTCAACCACTTTTTCGGGGGCATTGTTTACCGGATCACGCTCGAGAAAACAAAAATGGGTTCTCCTTGAAGTTGATTTTTTTTCTCATTACCCCTGCTTGGTTACCCCCAAAAAACTATGCATAGAAGACTAATATTAGGTCATTCGAGCATTCCTGTATCGTCCTCCCGGAGGGGAAATTCCCCCAAAATGGGGCGTTTTCGAAGAAAACTCGCTTTCCAAAACTTTCCCAAATGTTCGCTTAAGGGCGATATGCGTGAGAGTTTGGGGAAAGAGAATCTTGAAGGTCGGAACTTTTGTTTTCGCTGGAATCTCAGAGTATATTGTGGTGAGGGAATTGTGGGGCGAGATCTGGAGAATCTAGGGCAAGTAATTTGCAAATGGGGAAACTGTATGTGATCAACATGAAAATCTACTGAATTCTGGATACCAGAAAAAATCTTTTGGAATCTGAGGAATCATTGTTAGCAAGAATAAAAATCTTTAAGATCTTGTAAATATGAAAACCTAGACAAGAGTAAATTAGTTTGTAATCTGTTAAATCCTGGAAACATAGTCTTCAGAATCTGAACTTTTGGCAACATGAAAAAGTTTGAAAAGTAAGATGAAAAGCCTGTTTATTTCCAAACCATTTCATCATTTGGAAACTGAGGAATCCTAATACGATCAAATCTTCAGTCTTGGAAATGGGAAAACCTGTACCGCGTTGAATTTGGGGAATCCTGGCATGATGAAAAAGTCTTCAGAATCAGAGGACTTAAGGCAAGATGAAAGTCGTGGACTATTCAGATTTTTTTCAAGACTTTTTCATCGGTTGGAATCTGAGAAATCCCGGCAAGATAAAGTCTTCAGAATCAGAGGACTTATGGCAAGATAAAGTTTTTAGAATCAGAGGACTTACGGCAAGATAAAGTCTTCAGAATCAGAGGACTTATGGCAAGATAAAGTCTTCAGAATCAGAGGACTTATGGCGAGATAGTCTTCAGAATCAGAGGACTTATGGCGAGATAGTCTTCAGAATCAGAGGACTTATGGCAAGATAGTCTTCAGAATCAGAGGACTTATGGCAAGATAGTCTTCAGAATCAGAGGACTTATGGCTTATGACTTATGGACATCGTTGGAATCTGAGAAATTCTGGCAAGATGAAATCTTTAGAATCAGAGGACTTATGACAATACATATAAAGTCTTCAGAATCAGAAGAATTAAGACAAGATGAAAGTCGTGGACAATTCTGATTGGATCTAAGAAATCCTGATAAGATGAAATCTTTAGAATCGGAGGACTTATGACAATACATATAAAGTCTTCAGAATCAGAGGACTTAAGGCAAGATGAAAGTCGTGGACAATTTGGATTTTTGTTCAAGATCGTTTGAATCCGAGAAATCCTGACAAGATGAAATCTTTAGAATCAGTGGACTTATGGCAATATAAAGTCTTCAGAATCAGAGAACTTATGGCAAGAAGAAAGTCGTGGACAATTCAGTTTGGTTTTTTTGAAGAATTTTCATCGTTTGGAATCTGAGAAAACTTGACAAGATCTTCAGCATTCTGAGAATCCTAGAAAACAAAAAACTTCCGTAATCCGTTATGTTGTTATTGTTACGTGACGAGACAGACTTCCTCCAGTGCGGCAGCCATACTTTCCACCCAAGGTCCACCTTGGGCAGACCAAAACAGCGTTAAGTTCAAGAGGCGTGCTTTTTGCTCTTTCCTCTACCCTTTATAGCAGGTGGCCAAGATTTACGGCCGGAGAATCCCCTTGTTCAGAGTCAGATTCCCCTGTCCACACCCTCGTCATTTCCGAGAGGTTTGACCAGTCCTATTCATCACCCAGCGTGACCCGCATCCACCCCGTTATTCGTAGTTTTAACTTTCGCCGTAACCAGGTAAGATTCTCCAGCCGAAAGTGCTTGGGAGTAGTCGGCTTGTCCGCCCCAGCTCCCCCTGGGGAGCTATGTCATGGCGTGCCACATTCCAGGGGTCAACAACGAAGGATCGTAAGATTCACCTGGAGAAGTGTAGAGACCACCAATACCATATATGGCGAATCCCATCGGATCCTCAAAATCACTTTGATCCATCCATCGGATCCTCTTGAAATGAGAATCTCTTTTGAGTTCACTCGATCTTTTGAAATCTATCCGAATCTCTTGGACTCCTTCCGGTTGATCCTCTAGATATTTATTCAAATTTACTTCCGAACCACTTGAATCAATCCAGATCTCATCAAATATATCTGATTCATTTGGAATCCATACCAGCCTTTTTTGGATCATCGGATCCTCCTGAAATCCACCCGATGCTCACAAAATTCACCCGAAACTCGCTGAATTCATCGAAGCTTCTTGAAATTTATTGGATACTCAATAAATGCATTAGAACTCAATGAAATTTATCTGAATCTCTTGAATTCCATCGGGTCCTCTTGAAACCTATTATTTGCAAGCTCTTGAAAATCCATCGGATCTTGTTCACAATCATCTTAATCTCTTGAAATATATCAGATCTTCTTGAAAAATTACCCCAATCTCTTGACATTCATCAGATCCTCTGGAAATCCAATAGATCATGTAAATTTCACCCCAATATCTTGAAATGCATATCTAGAAAACCATCGGATCTTCTTCAAATTCATTCAAATCCATTGGCTCATTTTGAAATCCAACAGATCATCTCATCAACCTCTTGAAATCCGTCGGATCTTCTTCAGAATTATTTCAACCTTTTGAAATACATTGCATCTTCTTGAAAAACATCAAAATCTCTTGATAGCCATCGCATCCTCATGAACTCCAACAGATCATCTGGAATCCATCTAAATCTCTTTTCAAATCCATCGGATTTGCTTTCAAATCAAGTCAATCTCTTGAAATCCAACAGATTATATGGAATCCATCTCAATCTACTGAAATCCATCCGATCTTCTTTCAGATCATGTCCATCTCTTGATAACTATCAGATCCTCATGAACGCCACAGATCATCTGGAGTCCACCTAAATCTCGGTCAAAATCCATCGGATCTGCTTTCAAATCAAGTCAATCTCTTGAAATCCGACAGATCACATGGAATCCATCCTAATCTTTCGAAATCCATCCGATCTTCTTTCTGATCATTGTCCATCTCTTGATAATCATCGGCTTCTCTTGAAATTCATTGGATCCTCTTGAAAGTTGAAAAACATGAAAATCTCTTGATAACCATTGGATCCTCATTTACTCCAACAGATCATCTGGAATCCATCTAAATCTCTATCAAAATCCATCGGATCTTCTTTCAAATCATGTCAATCTCTTAATTGATAATCATCGGCTCCTCTTGAAATTCATTGCATCCTCTTGAAAAACATGAAAATCTCTTGATAACCATTGGATCCTCATTAACTCCAGCAGATCATCTGGAATCCATCTAAATCTGTCAAAATCCATCGAATCTTCTTTCAAATCAAGTCAATCTTGGATTCATCCATTAGCCAGGGTGTGAATCTCGGTGACCCAGCGTTGAATCTGGGGCTGTGTGTCAATCGCCTTCCTGTCCATTCTGCAAGGCGGAAGCGTCGTTGCTCCGCGGGTTGCCGAACCCCGGGTATGAATGGATGCCGGGTGAACAATGCGGTGGTGGCAAGTGCATTTCCGCGGCTGCCGTTGCGTTGACTCCCCGCGTAGTTTGGCTTCCTACCAGCTTCCTTAATCAGCGTTTTGTTTACAAACAACCAGTATCGACATTGCCATGGTCTCTCTTTCTGTGACGTCAGACGCGACCCCTAACTAGGTTACCGTCAAGGGGTTACACCTTGTATGTTCCTATTCTTAAACCATTTATATACTAAATAGTACATGTAGTTCCCACCATTGTTTGGATGTCATTAAATACCATGGCAGTTACCTGTTAATTACACGATTGGCTCAGAATACAGTGTTTTCATGGGCATACTTGCAGTTGACAATGTGCCCATGCCATAATTAATAGTGCTCGAATTGTCCCTATTTTAGCCTTCAGAGCTTTTATCGTCAATATTCAATTGGTCAGATAGACAAAAAAGACGTCATTTTTTGACCAGAAAATCATTTTGTGACCAGAAAAAGTTATGTTTTGACCAGAAAAAGTCGTGTTTTGACGAGAAAAAGTCATGTTTTGACTAGAAAAAGTCATGTTTTGACCAGAAGAATGGTTTGACCAGAAGTCATGGTTTGACCAGAAGAAGTCATGCTTTGACCAGAAGAAGTCATGCTTTGACCAGAAGAAGTCATGCTTTGACCAGAAGAAGTCATGGTTTGACCAGAAGAAGTCATGGTTTGACCAGAAGAAGTCACGGTTTGACCAGAAGAAGTCATGGTTTGACCAGAAGAAGTCATGTTCTGACCAGAAAAAATCCTTTTTTGACCAGAAAAATCCTTTTTTGACCAGAAAAAATCCTTTTTTGACCAGAAAAAATCCATTATGACCAGAAAACGCCATGTGTTGACCAGAAAAAGTCATGTTTTGACCAGAAAAATAATCTTTTAACCATAAAGTCATTGTTTTGACCAGAAAGTCTTTTTTTACGAAAAAGTCATCCATTTCTTTTCATACTTTTTCAGTCATAATGACGACTTAATGTGAATAGTATTTTCGTGACATTGCGACACAGGGAGTCCCAGGTAGCAAAAAAGCTGTCCACCTAGTGCAATTAAGAGTGGAAGTTCATTATAGTACAGTGCCGTGACAGCGTGCATACATTAACAAAGTCGTTAAATATCAAAACATTAACTTTTTCATGTACCACACGATTGTGAAATTCAATGTCATGAAATCCATCGTGAGAAACTAGCTAAAGATGTTCCACAATATAAGCATCTTGACGTTGGTGTTTAGAATTATTCAAACTGATTTCGTACTCACTACCCCTATAATAGGCAAAAATTCGCATCGTCGCAACGCAAGCACGAGGTCATTAGGTGCTAGCATTTTTTATTAAAATTTTTCCACAAAAAATGTGACAGGAATAAAAAAACAAAAAAAAAACCACTCGTTTTCATATCCAGGTTTTGTTGATTGATTGAGAGTCGGAAAAACTCGGGCATTCACTCGACTCGCATTTTCGAAAGTTTGCGTAGGGGGCACAAAAAAAAAGAAAAAAAAAGTTTTCGAGTGACACAAATTTAAGAAAACGAAAAACTTTCCTTAGCAAGGACAATTAACGAAAACCTCCAGAGTTAATTATTCTAGACGAATCTCGAATTCTGAAAACTTTATTCGATGTGCTCATTTCGGTACCAAATCTCCATTATTCATTTGTTATTATTATAATCATCATCATCAACAATATTTTTTAAACCTTTGATCACGACTGCGATAAAATCAGACTAACCACTATTTAGTTTTATTTTTGTTAGCTCGATGAAAACAATGTTTAAAAAGCTCAACTTAGCCATACTTCCGTTCAGCACCCTCTGGCGGCTTATGGACCTTTAGCACACCATTACTGCTCCAGAAACGGAAGTGTTTCAATTTATTTAATGGACGATCCCAGAAAATAAGTTGTAAGTAGTTGTACTGTCCTGAGGATCGTCTGCACATAACGGAACTTCATGGGTTAGCCCAGAAAATACGTACTTCCGTTGCACTGACGTCACTTCCGTTCCACCGCCGCTGCTGAATTTGCACCCTAAAATACCGAAAACAGACTCAGCTCTATGTCAAAAAGTGGTCCCTTAGTGCCAACTTGGCACTGAATGTAGAATACCAAAATTGAATAGACTGAAAGGTCGTACCCATATTGGATTCTCCATGTTAACGGCTCGTACGCCACTAGGGGGTGCTGAACCGGAATAAAGCTAAAGGTCCATTAAAAAAAATGTCCTTAAGAGTGGGGTCTGCTGAGATTAAACCTCGATACAGTTTTAGGTAAATGGGATGTTTTGTCAGCTGAGGTTACCTGGACGGACGCCATCTTGAATTTCAGAATGGCAGATGTCAATCGCGGCATGAGTCCCAAAAACATAAAAAAATAAAACAGCAGATGGACGATGTGTTAATATTGTCCACTCATTCAATCGTTGTCTTTGAGGGTCAGATCCTGTTCCCAAGGGCTCGTGCTTATTGTTACCGAATTGAAGAAGACGGCCAGGCGCCTCCATTCATCACTGCACACGCGCCACGTGGCCGCCATCTTGAATCGCCCACATTTTTGTCTTAACCCTGCTTGAGGCAAAGAAGAGGCAGCTGGGACGCAAGACGCGTGCGCCTCCACCTGCCTCCCCTGCGGCATCCTCATTCTCCAGGCATCTGGAAGGCGACGTGCACACCCGGGGTTCCAATTTCGCACCCGCCGGGTTCCATAAACACGGGACCCGTCGTGAAGGATCCATAACCTGAACGCTCGTCATGTGTCTGTTGCCTCTTTCCTTATGCTGACATTTGCATTTTCATAAAAAAAAATATGATTGACATGGTAAATATAGATTTAAATTCAATGCGATGAACATATCAATAACCTCTCTTAAACAGACGTGGTTTCGTGAACAGGTTTGTCCAAATATAGTTGTCCACATCAAAAACGCATTTCGAAATGAAGGAAATGTTTGCGGTCAAAAACTGGTGTCTCGATCCTCTAGAAACACGTGGGGCGAATTGGGTCAATGCTCTACGTCATGATAATCAGGCCTTTGTAGGAGCGCCTTGACCAGCAAACATGTTTCCATTGATCTTCACCGCCTGTTAAGCGATCATCGAAATGTTTTCAGGGAAACACGGATTTTGGCAAACAAAATTCTGAAACTTGCTTGTGGAAAACTGGTGAGCAATCACAAATCGCAAACATTTACAAAACCCTGTTTCATGTTTGCTCTCATGTGTACTAAGCATTAGATAGTATGCCTAGTACAAACCAGAGAAAACACGAAACAGAAACGTGTTTCAGTAAACTTTTTACCAATAAAAAGTGGGTTCACCACACTATGGATCAAAGATAAACATGTTCGCTGTTCGTTTGCTCCACGTGCTTTTTTAGAGCTGATGAGAATTTTTGACAATAGTGTATAGGCCTTGGTAGGAGCGCCGTGATCAGCAAGCATTTCCTCAGTTTTAAAATGTTTTATTAATGTGGACACTATATTTGGACAAACCTGTTTACCGAAATATTTCCATGAAACCACGTTTCGAACCAACTTTGGTGGATGAAGGAACCGAAACTTAGCAGTTCCTGAAGTTAATTGTGTGGTTGTGTAGCAACTTGTTCAAAAAGGTTACCGTGGAATAAGTCGTGTTTAAATGTCATTTTCTGCTGTCAGGACGTTTCCCTGGGATTTTCTGAATCTAGGTTGGATAAACACCATTGCGTGTCAGAAATTGTTTAATTGAGGAAGTTGAGCCCAGATTCGGAGTTTGGTTGGAGAAAAACGCGTTACAACTTAGCTAAAAAGATCTTCGTGACAACTGCATTAATCGTACGAAACCACACGCTATTGGCGGTAACCGCTTCCGCCATTTTAAGAACACCGAACGTTTCCCGGGAGCGAATGCCAAATGTTTGGAATTTTAATTGTATACGAGCCTGCGAGCTAGACCCCTACAAAATAGACGTTTAAAATGTACCCTATCATTTTAGTAGTATATTTGTTTTACATCATAACATATGTATATATGCGTTTAATTTTAATAAATAAGTTTTTTAAGTGTTGCAAGTAGAATATTGTAGAATTTTGCATAGAAAATATATTTTATATAAAATAACATACAGCTAAGAAAATATATACATACATACGCAGTATTATGCACATGAACATTTTGTGTATAGGAACATACATCACATGTTCCTTTGCACAATACTGCCCATGTAAATTCTCCTGTGCACAATACTACACATGTTCCTTTTTCTTTGCACAATACTACCCATGTTCCTTTTTCTTTGCACAATACAACATGTTCCTTTGCACAATACCACACACGTTCCTGTGCAAAATTCTACACACGTTTCTGTGCAAAATGCTACACACGTTCCTGTGCATAATACTCCACATGTTCCTGTGCACAATACTCCACATGTTCCTGTGCACAATACTCCACATGTTCCTGTGCACAATAC
>JAQGBW010005836.1:0-11408 GCA_034698625.1 Julus scanicus
CCTAAGTGACCCCACTACCAAGAATCTTAAGTGACCTTACTGTCGAGGGACGTTCTTTAAAGTGACCTCATTTTCGAAGGTCTAAAATCTAGCTTTCTGTGAGTTTAGTGACCTCACTATGGAGGTCCTTAGTTGAGCCTTCTTGGAGCTTATTTGGAATTGATTTTTCTGTTGAGGACCTAAGTGACCCCACTACCAAGAATCTTAAGTGACCTTACTGTCGAGGGACGTTCTTTAAAGTGACCTCATTTTCGAGGGTCTTAAATCTAGCCTCCCGGGACCTTAATGACGTTTAGTGACCTCACTGTGGAGGTCCTAAGTTGAGTTTTCCAGGACCTTTTTTGGAATTGACCTTACAGTCTAAAGTCGCCTCCCTGTCAAGGACCTTAGTGACCTTACTGTGGAGGGCCATAGTGGCAAGGATCCCTCACTAGGTTGACAATGAAACAAAATGTTTAGGTCCTTTTTTAAGGACCTAGTTAGGGGACCATAGTTGAAAGATTCCACGATGTCAGACATCTTAAAAGTGCTCCAAATGCGGAGAACCTCGCTTTAAAGTTACCTCGCTTTCCAGAGCCGTCAGTTCCGCAAGAGTCCCTGGCCCAATCGTCGGAGCCGTCTTCCGCCACGTTCGACGCCCTTGCCGAGAAGAAGCCCATTCTGCGTTCCGGCAACCAAATCAACTTCTTCTCCGGAAACCCTTTTGTGGAAGTCACTCAAGGAATCCTGCACCTCTTCAAGGAAAAGTAAGTCTGAGAACTCCGTAGAGGTCCTTAAAGCCCTAAAAAGTCCTTAAAACCCTAAAAAGTCCTTAAAGCTTGTAGAGGTTTTTAAAACCCTAAAAAGTCTTTAAAGCCCGTAGAGGTCCTTAAAACCCTGAGATGTCCTTAAAACCCTGAGATGTCCTTAAAGCCCGTAGAGGCCTTAAAAACCCTAGAAAGTCCTTAAAGCCAGTAGACGCCCTTAAAACCCTAGAAAGTCCTTAAAGCCCGTTGAGGCCCTTTAAACCCTAAAGTCCTTAAGGCTCGTGGAGGTCCTTAAAATCCTAAAAAGTCCTTAAATCCCGTAGAGGCCCTTAAAACTCTAAAAATTCCTTAAAGCCGGTTGAGGCCCTTAAAACTCTTGGAAGCCCTTAAAGCCCTAAGAGGTCCTTTTATCCGTTTTCACGTCTTTTCAGCACCATGACATCGTTGACCGCCGACGTTCCGAGGAGCGAGATGATTTGCATCCTCGCGGTTCCGGCGGCCATGTCGACCCACGACCTCTTGCAGTTCACGGCCCCTTGTTTGTAAGTGCCCTTTGCTGTCGAAGCGCCCTTTTCGTATTCCGCGAGATCATCGTCTTTCTTTCACATCTTCGACAGCGACAATATCAGCAGCGTGCGGATCATCCGCGACTCCACGCCCAACCAGTACATGGCCCTGATGAAGTTCCGGGAGCAGGCCTCGGCGGACGAGTTCTACAAGACGTACAACGGCAAGCGCTTCAACAGCATCGAGGCCGACGTCTGCCATCTCGTCTACATCGCCAAAGTGGAGACCACCAAGGAGTTTGACGTAAGGACCTCAGGGTTAGGGCACTCTTGAAGGTGGAAGGGTCCTTGAGAAGTCTTTGAGAAGATAGAAAAGTAAGGGCCTTCTTGAGCGGGACGACATCTCGTTAGGATGTCTTCGAGAGAATAGGATTAGGGCCTTCTTGTTAGGAAGTCACAGAGTATCGGAGAGTAAGGGCCTTCTTCAGCGAGACGACTTCTCGTTAGGATGTCTTTAAGAGGATCAAAGAGTAAGGGCCGTCTTCTCGTTAGGAAATCTCTGAGAGGATAGGAAAGTAAGGGCCTTCTTCAGCGATCAGACTTCTCCATGGGATGTCTTCGGGAGGTTAAGAGAGTAAGGGCAGACTTCTCGCCAGGAAGTCTTTGAGATGATCGGACAATAAGGGCCGTCTTCTTGTTAGGAAATCTTTGAGAGGATTGGAGAGCAAGGGCCTTCTTAAAGGGGACGACTTCTCGTTCGGAAGTCTTTGAGAGGATATAAGAGTAAGGGCCTTCTTGATCGGGACGACAGACTTCTCGTTGGGATCTCTTCGAGAGGTTAGGAGAGTAAGGGCCGTCTTCTCATTAGGATATCTTTGAGAGGATCGGAGGGTAAGGGCCTTCTTGATCGGGACGACAGACTTCTCGTTAGGATGTCTTCGAGAGGTTAGGAGAGTAAGGGCCTACTTCTCGCCAGAAAGTCTTTGAGAGGATTGGACAGTAAGGGCTGACTTCTCGTTCGGAAGTCTTTGAGAGGATAGGAGAGTAAGGGCCTTCTAATTAAGAAGTCTCTGAGAGGATCGAGAGTAAGGGCCTTCTTGAGCGTTCAGACTTGTCCATGGGATGTCTTTGAGAGGATAGGAGAGTAAGGGCCTTTTTAAGTCATCTGATTTCTTGCTAGAAAGTGTTTTAGAGGATAGGAGGGTAAGGGCCTTCTTCAGCGAGACGACTTCTTGTTATGATGTCTTTAAGAAAATTAGAAAGTAAGGGCCGTCTTCTCATTAGGAAATCTTTGAGAGGATCAGAGGGTAAGGGCCTTCTTCAGCCAGACGACTTCTTGTTAAAAAGTCTGAGAGGATCGGAGAGTAAGGGCCTTCTTGAGCGATCAGACTTCTGCATGGGATGTCTTTGAGGGGATCGGAGAGTAAGGGCCTTCTTCAGCAAGACTACTTCTCGTTAGGAAATCTTTGAGAGGATAGGATGGTAAGGGCCTTCTTGTTAGGAAGTCTCTGAGAAGATAGGAGAGTAAGGGCCTTCTTCAGCAGGACGACTTCTCGTTAGAAAGTCTATAAAGGTATCGGAGAGTAAGGCATTTTCCGACTTAAGAATTCCGGAAACTTCTTAATAGGGCCCTTAGCGTGGTTTGAAGATGGGGACCTTTACGCCGTACGCTTGACGCTGTTTTTGTTCCTTTTTAGGCTGGCAGTTTGCCGTTGGAGGGATATATCGAACTGCCCACTTGTCCGGTCTGTCTGGAAAGAATGGTACGTATCGATGTCGAACCGCAGCCACCGCCGCGGTTTTATCCGCGATGTATTCCATTGGGCTTTTCTTTTCTCTTGCAGGACGAATCCGTGGACGGCATCCTCACCATTCTTTGCAACCATTCCTTTCACGGCAACTGTTTGGATAAATGGGGAGACACGAGGTAAGGACCTTTTTCGGAATGAAAAATTCTTAAACAGCGCCTTTTCAAGTAGGAAGGCTTACTGAATGGTAAAACTAATCTGAAGGGAAACGTTAGGGCCATTTTAAGAATTATTGAAGGGACCTTAAAGGAGCACTTGCAAGTCGTTGAAGTGAAAGTAGACTTAGGGCCTATTTAAACGGGAAGACTTATTAAAGTGATACAGTGGTTTAATATACTTTAGGGCCCTTTTAAGAAGCCTTTTGAAGGGACCTTTGGTTTAGGGCATTCTTAAGAGGAAGCACTTATTTAAAGCAATGCGTTTGGGGCCCTTTTTAGAAGCCTTTGAAGAGACTTGAGGCTTAGGGCCTTTTTAAGCAGGAACACTTATCTAAAGCGATGGAACGGTTAACGATACGTTTAGGGTCCTTTTCAGAAGCCTTTGAAGGGACATGAGACTTAGGGCCTTTTTAAGCAGGAACACTTGTTTAAAGCGATACGTTTGGGGCCCTTTTAAAGTTTTTGAAGGGACCTGAAGCTTAGGGCCTTTTTAAGCTGGAATACTTGTTTAAAACGAATTAACGGTTAACGATACGTTAGGGCACTTTTAAAAAGCCTTTGAAGGGACCTTTGGTTAAGGGCATTGTTAAAAGGGCATACTTATTTAAAGCAATACATTTGGGGCCCTTTTTAGAAGCCTTTAAAGAGACCTGAAGCTTAGGGCATTCTTAAGAGGATATACTTATTTAAAGCGATATGTTTGGGACACTTTTCAGAAACCTTTGAAGGGACCTTTGGTTTTGGGCATTCTTAAGTGGGAGCACGTATCTAAAGCGATACGTTTGGGGCACTTTTCAGAAGCCTTTGAAGGGACCTTTGGTTTAGGGCATTGTTAAGCGGGAATTCTTGTTTAAAACAATACGTTTGGGGCCCTTTTTAGAAGCCTTTAAAGGGACCTGAAGCTTAGGGCCTTTTTAAGCAGTAATACTTGTTTAAAGCGATACAACGGTTAACGATACGTTTGGGGCCCATTTCAGAAGCCTTTGAAGGGACCTTTGGTTTAGGGCATTTTTAAGAGGGAGCACTTATTTAAAGCGATGCGTTTGGGGCCCTTTTTAGAAGCCTTTGAAGGAACCTTTGGTTTAGGGCATTTTTAAGAGGGAGCACTTATTTAAAGCGATGCGTTTGGGGCACTTTTTAGAAGCCTTTGAAGGAACCTTTGGTTTAGGGCATTTTTAAGAGGGAGCACTTATTTAAAGCGATACGTTTGGGGCCCTTTTTAGAAACCTTTGAAGGGACCTTTGGTTTAGGGTCTTTTTTAACGGGAATACTTGTTAAAAGCGATGGAACGGTTAACGATACGTTAGGGCACTTTTTAGAAGCCTTTGAAGGGTCCTTTGGTTTAGGGCCTTTTTAAGCGGGGGAGTGTTAAACATACTTATGGCGGTTCTACCACGACTCAACCGCATCTCTTATCTTCCACGTACCAGTTGTCCCGTGTGCCGCTACTGCCAGACGCCGGAAGTGGCCGCGGACAACCGCTGTTCCGAATGCCACGTCCAGGAGAGCCTGTGGATCTGCCTCATCTGTGGCCACGTCGGATGCAGCCGTTACGCGGAGAGACACGCCTACAAGTGGGTTTGCGCGCCACGCGTTCGCCTTTAAGCGTTCTTTTAACCGCGCGGTTTAACTTTTAATCTCTCGTTAACCGCGAAAGGCACTTTCTGGAGACCCAGCACACGTACGCCATGCAGTTGGGCAACAACAGGGTTTGGGATTACGCGGGTGACAACTACGTCCACAGACTCATACAGAACAAAGCGGACGGAAAGCTCGTGGAATTTAACGAGAGCGCTCTGGTAAACTTAACGCTCCGTTTAGGGTTCCGTTAAGCTATCCGCTAATCGGCCCATCTCTGATCTAATTCGCGGTTCTTTTACATTTTTTCAGGCAGAGCAGGACGAGAAGTTGGATTCTATGCAGTTGGAGGTACGGAACCGTGGTTGGTGGTTCGCGACCGCGCGGTTATCGAACTGCGGGCACGGAATGGATTATAATTCTAGCCGAAATCGGATTCTTTTAAATCTTTGGATGTTTACGTGTGTGAAAGCCAATGTATTTGTCATTGGAGAAAGCAGATTTTTTGCTAATCGTCCGTTAACTCGGCGTGGTTCACGTGTCCGCGAGTATCCAAATTGAATGTTACGTTATAAATCTTCTTTTAGTTTATCCTCCGTTAACTCGGCGTGTTTCACGAGTCTGAGTTTCCGTAACGAATGTTAAACGAGAGATTTATTTCCCGCTAATCCTCCGTTAACTCCGCGTGGTTCACGTTTCCGCAACGAAAGTTAAACGAGAGATGCAATTCTCGCTAATCTTCCGTTAACTTGGCATGGTTCACAAATCCAAGTATCCACCACTAACGTTAAACGAAAGATTCAATTCTCGCCAATCTTCCGTTAACTCGGCGTGGTTCACGTGTCCGCGAGTATCGGCAACATATGTTAAACGAGAGATTTAATTCATGCTAATCCTCCGTTAACTCGACTTGGTTCACGGTCCGCAAGTATCCAAATTTAACATTAAATTACAGATCTGTTTTAGTTAATCCTCCGTTAACTCGGCGTTTTTTACGAGTCCTCGAGTTTCCACATCTAACTTTAAACGAGAGATCCGATTCGCCGCCGGTCGTTAACTTTGCCGAACCGCAATTTCGGCTACGATTATAATCCGCGGCTCGCGTGCCGCAAGTTTCTCGGAACTCGTGCCGCGGAGTACCGTACCGCGGTATATTCCGCGACAACCGCTGATGACCGTTTTACTAATTCGTTCTTTTTTTTTTCCGCAGTACACGTATTTGTTGACGAGCCAACTGGAGTCTCAGCGGCTTTATTTCGAAGACAAGATCGACCGCATCGGACAGGAGTCGCAGAAAAGGGTAACGGACCGTTAGCAGTCGCAACAACCGCTCGTTACGTTAATCGCTCGTTATCTTTTCAGATCGAAGAGCTGAACATCGTGACCAAAGAAATGCTGGGAGAAAACGCCAAGCTAAAACAGCAGCTGAATAACATAACGAGGGACAAACTGAACCAGGAGAAGCGCATTCAACAGGTAAGGGCACCAGGAAAGGGCCCTAAGGGACTCTTAAGGGCCCTAAAGGGCTCTTAAGGGCCCTAAGGGACTCTTAAGGGCCCTAAGGTATTCTCAAGGGGCTTAAGGGTACCTAAGCGGGGGAAAAAATTGCATCAAAGTTGCCCTATCATGTTGTGGGCTTACTTTGGGACTGGGCGTTGGATCTTGAGTTACTCTCGAGAGCTACTCTCGCTAGTTACTCTCGGATGGTTATCAGTTTGACAGTTGTTTTTCGGCCGATTGCGCTATCGTGAATTTTGAGAGCAGCTGTCGAGAGCACATTTCCACATTAAAAGGTGCGTTTCCATTTGAGATTGACTCTCAGATGGTTACTCTCGAGAGCTACTCTCGATGGTTACTCTCGATGGCTTCTCTCGATAGTTACTCTCGATGACTTCTCCCGGTAGTAACTCTCGATGGCTACTCTCGATAGTTACTCTCGATGGCCTCTCTCGATAGTTACTCTCGATGACTTCTCTCGATAGTTACTCTCGATGGCTACTCCTGGTAGTTACTCCCGATGGCTACACTCGATAGTTACTCTCGATGGCTACTCCTGGTAGTTACTCTCGATAGTTACTCTCGATAGTTACTCTCGATGGCTACTCCTGGTAGTTACTCCCGATGGCTACTCTCGATAGTTACTCTCGATGGCTACTCTCGATGGTTACTCTCGATAGTAACTCTCGATGACTTCTCTCGATAGTTACTCTCGATGGCTACTCTCGATGGTTACTCTCGATAGTTACTCTCGATGACTTGTCTCGATGACTTCTCTCGATAGTTACTCTCGGATGGTTTTCGGTTTTCAGCTCTAGAGAGTTTCTTGCTAGAATTTTCTCTCACATAGACAACGATCTAAGAGTAACCACCGAGAGTATATTTTCAGCTTAGCTCTCGAGAGCTACTCTCAAGTTCCGTATTTTAAGAGCTGCCATCGGAGAGTGCAGGGCTCACATGTCCGTTAGCGCTACAATTCTGAAAAGACAGCTCTCGGACAAAAGCCCGCATTCCTAGTGTGTCATTTGGCGAGAACTGCTCTCGAGAGCACTCTCGAGAGTTGACAAATGGCCCTTTCGTAAAACGCTAACCCGCGAATTTTGTCCCTTCCAGCTCACCAATAAGCTGCAGAAGACGTGCGCCGAGCTAGGAGAGGAAAAACAGGTAACGGAGCGCATCCTTTCTTAATCGTCCGTTAACTAACGGTCGATTAACTTTCTCTCGTTACTTTAACGGCAGATCAACGCGTGTCTCAGGCAGAACCAGCAGGAGTGGATGGCTCGCGTCAACGACTTGGACGAGCAGCTCAAGAAGGACAAAGACGAGCGAGAGAAGGTAAGTTGCGGCTAACGGCCCGTTAAGCGTCGAACCGCGGTGGCTAACGTGCGGTTTGTGGTTATAGGAAGTGAGCGATCTTAAAGAGCAGCTGAGAGACATCATGTTTTACATCGAGGCGCAGCAGACGTTGCAGAAAACCACGGAAGTCTCGCGGCAGGAGATCGAAGAGGGGACGATCGTGGTTGGAGAAGCCGCGAGTGGTTCCGCCGCAACCGCGGGCTCCAGGAGGAAGAAACACAGATGATTCGATTCTGCGGGTTTTTTTCTGGGAATATTTATGCGGGATTAGAGTCCGAGATTTTGTGGTTATGTCCAATAGCTGCTCAACCGCAATTGTGGTAATGTACAAATTGTAGTAATGTCTGTTAACGACTCAACCGCGGTTGGTGTGACGCACTACGCTAACGGCTCAACCACAATTGCGGTGATGACTGAATTAAAGTAATGTTTGTTAATCGCTCAACCGCGGTTAGTGTGATGTCCGCGAACGGCTCAACCGCAGTTGTGGTAATATTCAAATTATACTAATATCCATTAGCGGCTCAACCGCGGTTGGTGGGATGTCGGCTAACAGCTCAACCGTGGTTAGTGTGATGTCCGATAACGGCTCAACCGCGGTTGTGGTAATATTCGAATTATAGTAATGTCCATTAGTGGCTCAACCACGGTTGGTGGAAAGTCCGCTAACGGCTCAACCGCAGTTGTGGTAATATTCATATTATAGTAATGTCCGTTAGCGGCTCAACCGCGGTTGGTGGGATGTCAGCTAACGGCTCAACCACAATTCTTGTATTATCTAAATTGTACTAATGTCCATTTGCGGCTCAACCACACTTGTGGTGATGTCCGCAAGTGGTTCGACTGCGGTTGTAGTACCAGCTAACAGCTCCACCGTGGTTGTGCCGCTTACGACTGAACCGCAATTGTGGTAATGCTGTGCGTTAACGGCTAAATCGTGGTTCTAGTCGTCTTAGCTAAACGCTTGAACCGCGATCGTGGTAATGTCCACTAACGGCTCCACCACAATTGCGGTAATTAACCGTTTGCCACAAACCGTTAACTAACGTATCGTTAACCTTTGGCTCGTTACCAATAAGATTGCGGTATGCCACTAAACGCCCGTTAACGACAAAATATTTTTCGAGTTAACGAGGCGATAACGTTAAACTTAACGCTTTGTTTTAAAATAATCCTTGGTTAAGTTTTGTTTTAAAGATCGGTTAAGATCCTCGTTAACACTCGTTTTTTTTCGTTAATTTTGTTTTTTTGCGGTTCGTTAAAGTTAACGATAGCCGCATTGCACCATTTTTTGTTTTCTAACATTATTTTTAAAATGTGTTTTACGAAACCACATTTATTTTAACGGTCCGTTTGTTTTGCTGTTTGTCTTTGTAACATATTTCTGTACTATCTATTATAAAGAAAATAAGAAAAAATATTTGGCTCATCATTCCGGGATTGATGGGACTCATACCAGTTATCATCCCAAGATTGTTGAATACGAGCTCTTCATTCCAGCATTGCTGGAAATGTTCTCGTCACTCCAGGATTGTTGAATACTAGTTCATCATTCCAGGATTGTTGTGAGCTGGCTCCTCACCCAATGTTTAAAACTGGCTTATCATTCCAGGATTGTTGAGAAACCTTATCATCGTTCCAATGTTGTTGAATACTATCATATCATTCCAGGATTGTTTAAAACTGGCTTCATAATTCCAGGATTGTTTAAAACTGGCTTCATAATTCCAGGATTGTTGAGAAACCATATCATCATTCCAGTGGTGTTGATTACTAGCTCATCATTCCAGGATTGTTGGAAGCTGGTTCTTCACTCCAGTATTGTTTAAAACTGGCTCATCATTCCATGATTGTTGAGAGACCATATCATCATTCCAGTGTTGTTGAACGATTGCTCATCATTCCAGGATTGTTGGAAGCTGGTTCCTCACTCCAGTATTGCTTAAAACTGGCTCATCATTCCAGGTATGTTGAGAGACCATATCATCATTCCAGTGGTGTTGATTACTAGCTCATCATTCCAGGATTGTTGGAAGCTGGCTCTTCACCACAGTATTGTTTAAAACTGGCTCATCATTCCATGATTGTTGAGAGACCATATCATCATTCCAGTGTTGTTGAACACTTGCTCGTCATTCCAGGATTGTTGGAATAAGGCTTCTAACTCCAGAATTGTTCAAAGTTTGGTGCATCACTCCAGGATTGATGAAATGCCTACGGATGTATCAGTCCTAAACTTTGGGTCCATGGTCAATTTAGCTTCGCGGGTCAAAGGGCCCTGAACAGTGCGTCAGTTCTGGCGTGTCATCATTCCGAGAAGGTAGGAAAATGGAACTTTGTTTTAGGGCCCTTTTGGACCCCGATGAAGCTTCACTTTGTGAGTAAGACTGAGGGGAAGCAAGAGGTGCTCCTTTTGTTAGTCGTAGCACGAGGACGCCATATTGGAAATGTTATGATTAGTAGCAGTCATATTAAAAATGTTTTAGGTCTCAGTGGCCATATTGGAATATTTTGGCGGCCATATTGGAAATGTTTAAGGGTCTGTTGATCATATATTAAAAAATCTCTTAGGGGCATTTTGAATGTCTTGAGACTTAGGGCCATATTGGAAATGTTTATCTGACTTGGCGGCCATATTGGAAATGTTTACAGGTCTCTGGATCATATATTAAAAAAATTCTTAGGGTCATATTGAATGTCTTGAGTCTTTGGAGGCCATTATGGAAATGTTATCTGACATGGCGGCCATATTGGAAATTTTTACAGTTATCTGGATCATATATTAAAAGACCTTTTAGAGCCATATTGAATGTCTTGAGTCTTGGGGGCCATATTGGAAATGTTTATCTAACTTGGCGGCCATATTGGAAATTTTTGCAGATATCTGGACCATATATTGAAAAGCTTCTTTAAGGCCATATTGGAAATATTTTTAGTCTTGGAGGCCATGTTGGAAGTGTTTACCTTGTGGGAAAATATTGAAACAATTGAACTCTTAGGGTTATTTTTAGAATGTTTTGAGCCCTGGCGGCCATATTGGAAATGTCTAGTTTTTTTGTTAAAACTATATTACGTATTGTCTTAAGTTGAATATTTATCTTATTCTTCAGACTGTGTCTTCTATTTTTTGTGTGTCCGGGAACATTTGAAAAAAACAAGTTTCCGTGCTCAAGTTCCGCTTGGCCGAGCGGAACTTGAGCGAGCGAATAATTGCACTAAATTCTAAACTTTAAAACTTTGTATAAAAAAAGAACAACTGCTTTTGTTTCCTGAAACCAGCAAGCGGAACGACAAGTTCAAAACATCGGTATTTCGTTGTTTCGACTTCCCGTCGTTGTCCGGTGCGGACGTGGGATCCTTGCGCTCGAGCGACACGAAGACAACTTGAAACAATCTCGTGTTTCGAATGTGTTTCTAAAATATCGAATGTTTTACTTCTTCAGGTTTCGGAACGCTGCCGTGGACATTGCGAGGAGCAGACTGTCGAGTTTCCGCGGGACAACCTGATGTTTCTGTGAAACAGCGAGACATCGGTGACTTAACTCGAGTTCAACAACTGTTCAACTGGGAACACAAGCTCTGAACTGGCAAAGTGTCTGTGAAACTTGCGAAAGTAACGGATGTTTCAAGTTTTTGTTATTCGTTTTGGGCTAATCAATGCCCATTTTCCTTGGTCACAGGAACCTGGACCCCATCGACGAAAATCACGTTCACTCGGAGGCAGGATTCATTCATGGTAATTAAATTTTAATTCTTATT
>JAQGBW010005837.1:0-11406 GCA_034698625.1 Julus scanicus
TAATCTATTTTTGTTTGGCTGTGATTGTGTTTTGAAATTTCACCCATTGAAAGTGATAGGTACTATACCCCCTTAAGAGCTCATTTGTAGTCTTTCAGTGTTAACATTTGTTTAAATGGATGTATATACTGCTTTAGTCTGCTTCGCTTGAAATAGAACTTTACATAGGTTGGATTTATCACATTTTGATATATATATATTGCATATAAGAAACGTTGGCGAGTGCCTTTAAGTTTTGTTTAGAGTATTTTTCCAAGAAAAGCTGTATATTTTAAAAAAGTGAACTATTTTTGAATACACAGAGTAATAATGCTAGACCGATGGTGATGTTGCATCGTGTCATTAGACGCGTGCTTGCCTTTTCTACCGTTTACAAGAGTATATATGCACATTTATCGAATTTTGTAAATACTTTTATCTGTATTTTATTATGAAATATGTCTGTATATTGTGGAACTATGCAAGACGAGGTGGTCTGGCGAAAAATCAATATTTTCCCTTCCCGGTCATTTTGACGAGATTTTTTGTAATTTTTAAATCTTGTGAAACGGCAGCGTTAAAAGTTTATCCTACAGTGGATATGAAAACGTATGGTAACATTGTGTTACATGTAGTATCCTTCCACAAGCCTTCTGGAATTGCATATTTGTTTTTCACCCAAATTGTATTGCAAACCAACATACATACCTTACTTTTGCAAGTGATGACTATGATTGATCATGATACTGCAAAAAGTCAAGACTCATTGTTATATATTATAACCATCTTATTGTTATGGCAATATATGTTGACAGATTCAAAAGTTTGGTCATAATCTGCTACACTGAACGCTTATTTCAAATTACTTTATCTTAAAATATTAATTAAATACCTGTTCAGAAATGTACTATTGTTTGGCAAGATGATGTTTCATCATGCCAAACAATGGACATAAAAACTCCTGGCTAAAGCAAAATACTGAAGTGTGAGGAAAGTTGGTGAATATAGGGACCACTTCTTGAGGGACAATGAACGTCAGGTATATTCAGTTTGCTCCAGTGTTTTATTAGTGCTTTGGTGCCAATTGCCTGAATTGGGCAAAAAGTCATTATAATATCCCAAAACTGGTTAACTGATGTAAATATAGATCCATTGGCTTAATGCTAAACAACATCATTAACAAAAAGTGACATCCATTTTCCCTCAAAATGCAGCGAGCATTGTAACTTCATTGCTGTCAGTGTGGTGAGAAGTGCCTAAATCATTATTCATATCAACATCAACAAGATAATATGCAAGAGGGTTATATTTGTAATAAAATTCATGTGTCCTACTGCAAACAAAGGAAAGGGGTCATCCCATCAACCAGTTGCTGAATAATTTGTTGTTTAGAATAATATTAAGTGCCTGAGTTCTGAACTTCTGAACGCGTCAAAAGATGTTGATAGTTTTCATTTAAATACAGTGCACTTCAATGTGGTTTGGACATTAGCACTTTTCAAACATCCACTGTTTTCTGTTATAAACTTACTATCTCAGAATTTACATAGAAATTTACAATGCAAGACATGTTACCACCAAATATAATTTGCGGTCAATTGTATTTATTTCTTTGCAAACAATTGTATAAAAAAAATTCCCAAAAATTCGGCATTTCACCTTAAGAAAAATAAACGCAAAACTTGTAATATACAAGCCAAAGGAAGCATTTAGTTTAGAATGATCTTAATTGAATAATTTTTATACATTATGAAACTTCCAATTATATTAAATTAATATTCAAAATCCCCTTCAGTCAATTTAAGCTTTCCAAGTAGGGAATGGAAAAATTACATTACATTTGATGGCATTTTGTTTGCGTTTATTAAGTTATGTCAGTTTCGTGTAGATTTTGAATATTAAAGCATAAAGACTTAAATTAATAATTATTTTGAATAAGGGGATCTTATTTGACTCGTGCTCTATTTTCACAATGATCTTGCATAAAATTTGTGGTCATTCACTTTGGTATAAACAAGTTTTCACCATTGCTATTCAACATGAGGTTTTTTCGTTACTGACATAATTCAGAAATGATCATCATCATGATGAAATCAGATGGCAATTTATGGAATCTAAATTGTTTACACTTAGCTCAGGGCTCGTACCGGGAATGAAAAAATTAACAGTGAACGTAATAAATCGGAATATGTAGTTTGTTAACAAATTTAATGAAACAACCAGTTTCGTTTATTTTATTTTATTTTTTAATGTAAATTTCAGTTATGCATTAATAGTAACGACTATAATGCACTGACATGCATTGTTTAATTTCACCTGTTGTCACGTGCATAAAATAATGATGCATACTTTAAATTCGGGCATGCACTTTGGTTAGAACTAATTTTTTTTTGTTTGTTTGTCTGTTCTGTACTTAAAGAGTCGTGTTGTATCTTTTCTTGACTTGCATTGCAATATTTTATAAATTTCAATTTGTACGCGTGTACATGCGGAAAAATGCTGATCCGTTAACAGATGCCATAGTCAACTTGAACTACTTTAATACAGGTTTTTTTTTTTGCACTTTGTTATACCTTTGTAACATTTGCAACGATTATATTGTTTGCTATACTTTCCCTTTAACAGACAATGCTCAATAAAAGTAAGCACATTAAATTCTTAATAACATCTGTGAGGTTTGCACCTTTATTTAGTTGTTATTATTCCCTATCATGTGTATTTATTATTTCAGCATATTTTTCATGTCAGCCTATAACCAAAATGCTTGTATAAACCAACTGGTATATTGGTTTATATTGACATGTCCATTGTAAAATCCTCAATAATGTTATCATTTTATAACGGTGTAATGATGATTTTTCTGACCAGTCTTCCTGAGAGCATTCAAATACATTTTGTGTTATTGGCAGTTTCTTTAACTTGTTCCTCAAGGAACGCAGAAGAATCAAGAATGTTTGCTAAAGTTTACATGCGAGTATATCGAAAGATAATGTCGAGATTCTAAAAAGATGTCTTAGAATATATTACACGCAGATAGTCACAGCTTCTCATTGATGTTCTGTATGACCGAATTTAGATGTAAACCCACTGCGGTTGCATGTATTGCATGTTACTTGTTGGAAATCAAGTACAGCTTTTGATGGACAATGTGTACATGGGTTTTGTAATGTGACTCAGATGTATTTTTATCGTTGCTGGTGTGACATTAAATATTGTTGGGAGTACGCGTTATATTTTAAAATATTGACAATATTACAAATTGTACTCTAGTTGAAGATATTTTTTTGTAAAATCCCTGGAGTCAGATTCTTAAAGCTTTTGAAATGATTCTGAAACAAGTTTCTAACACTTAAGAGATAGTGTATTGAAGTAAAGGAAATCTTACCAATGCAAGCATATTCTTGATACATTTGCAATTTGTAAGACACAAGAACAATTGATTTCATGGATAAATACATAAAGTTCTCTGTAAGCATGTCTGCCGTACATGTACAGCTAGATGGTACCTTTAGCTAGCAGTATTATTCCCTCATTGCTAAAAAACCGACATCAAAATTAAACTCTTGAAAGCTAAATGTGGTCCGTGACTGATACATATTCATGTTGGCTACAACAGCGTTTTTTTCCTGTTTATTACAGGATCTCTAAAAGAAATTTCCAACAATGGCGCGGAGGTCGACCTCTCACCCAGCCAGTGTCCTAATTGCTACAGAGTCTTTTCGTGTAAAGGCAGTCTGAACCGTCACTTACGCACATCGTGCTTGGAACGGGAGGAACATTTATGTGAACAATGCAATAGAATGTTCAGCCGCCGTGATGGCTTACTTTGCCACATGAAAGCGTACCACAGCGATGTCTTTTATGCCCAGTATAAGTCATTTCCACCACTTTATAGTACATGAGCAGAGCTAGGTGCTATATTATGCTGACAATATTGCCATCATGGTTGGCACATTCGTGTTCGGATTGTATTATGTAGCTACGAACTGCCAAGATCACATTGCAAGCTGCTCATCCTTAAAGGAACTATACGTCTGATTGACTGAAATTATCAAAAACTTAAAAAGTCATTTGCCGCAGTTGCAACAGACTGAATATTGTCATTTTTGCTTCTTTTATACTCATTGATGGCTTCGGGACTAAGCAAGTTACTTGAATTTTCACAACAATCTCATTTAGCCTCAATCCCCATATACACATTTGTGAGTTTTGGTAATGAGCTATATTTTCTCCTAGTCAGCAAAGGCAGTCTGTATATATTTGTGATTGGTGACTCATTCCAGTTAAAAATACGATAATTCCATAAAGAAAAGAAATATGCTTTGTGCTTGTTGTGCAAAAATAGCATGTACTAATAGTTGTTTTGGTTAACTCTCGCCATTGTGATATGCACAGACGCCTAACTGCGTCTGTGAACGTTCTTTCTTTAGACATTCATTTCTGAACATAAGTGGAAAATTTTAAAAGTTTTTAATCTAATATATTAGTGAAAATCATTACTTTTAAGATGCAATTTACTAGTCATATGGTTTTAACTCCTAAGCTTTTAATTATGGAACCATAGAAGTCAGCATTTGCTTAGCTTAACATATTCTTAATGCATGTAATAATCAGATATGACGTTATTATTAAAAACAAAGATTCAACAGTATTTTATTTATCAAAGAAAATGGCTATCTTTGAAAGAAATAGAGCTTCACTGATCTTATATTTAATTACAATTATCCGTGCATTGCTCCATATGATAATTTACTGATTGGTTTTAAACATTGTGAATACGTGTGGTATATATTGTGCCAATATAAAATGTTTTCATTTATTTCTGCTTTATAACATACTGGTATTATCACTGAGAGTAGATGCTTGTGAGGCATCAGCATCATTTAATCATAATGCATGCATTTTGATAAATGACTTCTTGCTAACTGAAGCTGAAAGGTATTATAGTTTTAGTTTTTGTGCACTGCTTTGATTTGTCTATCCATGTATTGCTAAGTTAGTTGCGATATCAAAGCCTTTCATCGTTGATACAATTTGAATGAATCGATACAAGTTGCTTTGGACCAATTTCAACGCCCATTGATGTTGACGATTATTATTTTTGGTAGGTATATGTTATCTGAAGAATGTAAAATAAATGTTCAATTCCTATGTTTTTAATCATTTTAGGTTACATTAAGAGCGGGATATCCAACAAATACACGGCATTAGGTGGGCTGCTTTCACCTTCTCAAAACTGGGATTACCAGTGCAAGACAATAAAGCGTGAAATTCCAACTTCCCCCGAAGGTAATTTTTAGATTTCCATAATTTCATTCATAATTTCTCTTTCTGTACTGCTCGGGCATTTTGCTTCAATCATCAATGCTTAAAATTTCTCTTGTGCTGCGCATTAGGAATACGTCAGCGGTACAGTAAATGTTTTTGCTACTCTATTGCAGTTACTAAAAAAAGTTGAATTAATGAATGTAGTATACTTGTGTTGCTGACAGATTAGGCAACCTAATATTGCAATTTTCTTTTAATTTCAATTTATGAATTTAATCCGAAGTCTCTCACCAGGCATCTTGCTTCAATTACTTCTTTTAAATCAGTCGATATTATCAGTTCTGATATTAAAACCGTGTGGTAACAAGTACATTGTCATTGTTTCAGTAAATGTTTTTATCGCCATAACTGAAATTATAAAGTTGAAAGTTATTCTTCATATTTTTTCCAACTCTAGTGGATATTAAATACGAACAGACTCTTCTGGAATTTGCAGCACAAGCAGCGGCAGCAGCATCGGACAACACCTGTCCCGTTTGCGGCATCACTTTCCGGTACCGTAACAACCTGTATAGGCACCGGCGCACTCACTGTGACACTCGGATTCGGCATGGCTGCCATCTATGCGGTAAGACTTTTAGCCGAAAAGATACGTTACAACTCCATGCCCGGGTAAAGCATCAAGTTCAAGACATCCCCGAGCCTGGGAGAGTGGATGGGCAGAGTCATTTTGAAGAGGTCAAGTCGGAGATGGCTGAAAAAGAAAGGTCGGAGGGATCCAGTCATTTTGGAGCGATCAAATTGGACAAATCGAAAGCCGAGAAATCAGGTGAACAGTGGTCCACTCATTTCTTAGGAGTGGTCAAATCTGAGAGTATTAGTAAATGCGAATAAATACATGCATGAGGTAATCATGTTTGATTTCTATTGTAATTTTGGTAGTGTTTGATGCTGGTTTTTTTGAGAACACTAGCTAACCCAGTACTATTTTTATGGTTACCCTGCAAACCTGTGCTCTTTCCAAATGCATATTTTTTGCTCACTGTTGCTCAGATATTTCTGTATACCAACTATAAAATTTCAGACAATTCGTGTTTATTTTTAAGTTTAGTTAAATGCAAAATGAATATGGAATATGGTAAAGCAAAGTTTCGTTTGAAAAAATTGACTTTTTCGCAGTGAATTTGCTTATCAATATTATTTTGGGAATGAAGGAGAGTAAATTACAGAGTACCACATATCAAAACCTTTAATTACTTCTTGATATTTTATGTTTCGAAATAATTAAGAATGAGCACTGTAAAAAAAAGCGTTGCTGGATTTAGGGAAACATGCAGAACACCATTTAAAATACCTTTATTCTATTCCTGTCATTTTTCAGATGTAAGATTTTTTTTTTTTTTTTTTTTTGGATTAGGAGATTTTTATTGCAAATTGTCAATGAATGGCTCTCTCACTTCAGGGTTGGGGATCTGGTAATTTTTGAACGTGGCGTTGCCTTTAGTTTTTGTTGTTGTTGTTATTACTCATAGTTTCATTTTTTTTTTTTTTTCTGCAATGCCACTCATTTAACACAAATTTAAAGGTAATCATAAAATTCCCTAAGACTTGCAAATAAATGTTGACAAGATGTGTGCTCATGAAAAAATCAATATCTTCTTTTTAAGATGTGAACCTGTATATTTACAAGATCTTACTCACCTTGCAACATTTTTATCTGGTAACATCAGCAAAAATATTTCAAACTACCTTCGTGGAACATTTTTAGAAAAAAAATTGCTTTTTTTGGTGAATAATACTTTACAACACTATTCAGTCTTACATTTTGAGTATTGTTCAATGCAATTTTGGTTTTTAACTGCATTAAATAAAAATGATGAACAATACAAGTATAGAAAATAAAATGCAGTCAGCTATAAAATGTAAATTTTGATCGAAATTCAGTTCAATCATAAATATCTGTGTTGTATTTTAAAACATTCGATGAATTTTTATGTACTAGGGTGTTCCAAATAAATAATATTTGAAGCATAGGGTTCTGCCGGGGTTAGAAGTTTGAAAACCGCTGATCTAGTGCTGTGAAGAATTATTGAATGTCAGTATTTAAACTCAACAAAGAATGGAGTTAATACTGCATAATGGATTACTACCCATATTCCTTGACTCTTACAGTCTATGCAAAGCACAAAAGATTTTAAGAAGTACCAATTGCTTCTTTGTCACAAAGTTCCCTCCTAGCTTCACCTACTTAAACATGAATTGTTTGATTAAAAATTGTGAAAGTTTTCTGTATGCAAGAGTTCAAGTTTTGAAACTTGTATTTTGACTGCATTATTTGGGAGGAAAAACCAATAGGTGTGCTGTGACTTTTACTATATTTGTTAGTATTGAAATGTGTGCATCATTTGTCTTCCACTTATTATAAACCGTGTTTTTATAAGTAGGATTATTATAATGGTTTTACTGTCCTGGTTATATGTCTAGACACGTGTTCTAGGAAGGTTTTTAGTTGAAACAGCAGTTCTATTACAAATTTGGACTATCCTATTGAGACATTGTACATGTTTCTATTGCAGTCATCTGATTTTGTAAGATATAACAGTTATTCTTATATTATTCAAAATTAGACAAATATCCTTATAGCGACTTCCTACTAAACACGTCATACAATGTATTTTGGACATTGATATAATTCAAATTTGATGATATTTTTCCAGAGCCTATATATACTATGTCAGTTAGTGACTATTACTCTTTTGGGAATACTTTTTTCTCAAAGCTTTCCCAAAGTGCAATTTCCACATACAGCTTATTGTTTGCTCCATGCTCTGGATGTACATACTATATGTATTTATTGAATTGGAAAACAACATGTGGTAAAAATACACCATTATGAACATATTGGGACAGTAAGCATTATTTAGATACGTTTCTTTGCAAAGACGTTGTATTGGTCACACTGCAGAAGAAACTTTGAAATGTTTTTATTTGTGCATGATAATCACTTATATTCGAATTTTCCTAATTTTATGAATAATATTTGCTGAATTAGCACAAATGGAACTAAAACCCTTTAAAAACCAGTTGTTATCAAACAAAATTTTAACTTTGATTGCCATGTTAAACATAGAAAAGAATTTACGGCAGTGTTTAAAATTATTGTATGCTGTTAATAAACATGTACACGTTAATGTTGATCAACTTGTTAACTATAAGTACCGATAATGTACTGGTAAAGAGCAGTTCTAAAATATATGTCAAAAATGCTACAAGGCGTCTAGGAAAGAACTTATTTGCTCATTACCTGTTAATGTAGTCTTTATTTACACATTTTCTAATATCATACTGATTCGTTTTTTCTTAATTACGTTAAAAACTAATACATTAGCGCTTTGTATGATTTTTGAAGCAGACCATTGCAGTCTGGCAAGTTACGGTTTTTTTAACAACTATTATTATTAGTGCAATTTTCAAGTGAAATCAAACGTATGGTGTAAATAAAGACAATTATCAAAATGCAATTTGCAGCATAACTGCAATAATATAATTAAAAATGTATGCCCCAATATTATAAGTTTTATAATGATGAGACTAATGGACGGAAGTAGAATTTTTGAGTTGCTGAATACTGATATTGACAATACTTGTGTGATAAAGGTTTGGTGATATCTCTAGACTCTTAAATTGTTATGTAAATCGCCTTGCTAATTACTTTTTAGTGTAAATTGGTTTTCTTTAGAGGCTATTCTAAAGCCGCAAGTCTTCCATCTTTGGATAATCGAATAGTTTTTCATCAGTAAATTTTCCCCATTGTGACAGAAAGGATGAATTGATACAGTGACCAGTCTATCTGCTTTATCAAATATTTCCATTAAATACCTCATTATTTGCCTAATTAAGCAAACGTTATCATCTACTTATTTTTCTTTTTAGTTTTTTGCCTGGTTATATTGTATTTCGTTCGGGATGTAGAAATTCTCTTGTTTTACAGCTTTACAAGTAGTTTTTTAGAGTTGAGTATCAAATTGCATTAAAACTAACTTAAGCAAACTTTTCCTTTCCTTGCAGTAGTGCTCTAAAACATGCTAGAAAGCCCTAGCAGCCTAGTTTTATATTTGAAGATGAGTTTCAGCAATGGGTTGGTAAGGGATGGGATATCAGTGGTCTTGATGTTACCTCAAATTGGCTTAACAAGCTCATTTTATTGTTATTAATTTATGCCGTTATCATATCGCCAGGATGAATTTGCAGAGGGATTTCGACCCCTGATATTATCAACTTTACCATTAATAAATGTAGTTTACCTCATTTGCCTTCAAATATATTATACTAAAGTACTAAATGAACAAACCTTATCATTGTATATTGTCTTATAATTTTTTTTTCCGTCAAACTGGTATTTACATAGGCAGGGAGAAAAGTCCAAATGTTTATATATATTTTTTTTGTTAGATTTGAAACGTATTAAAAGCTAAAAAAAAATGTATGTTGTAGGGTTCAAATAAGGGTCTGTACATCTTGCGTTTTTCATTGATATTTTACATTTTATTGAGATTTGTGTATTATAATACAGCGACGAGTTTTTCTAATACATTTTATCTATATGTTTTTCTGTTTACAATGTTTGCAGTGCAAGCCAGGTTTGATTTTAAACGTGTACACATTATAGACCGAGATTTTATAAAAACTTGTGGTTTTGGAATTAATGAATCTTAATTACGAATAATGCATTGTTCTTATTATAAATTGTTGACCTGGTTACACGTGTGTTATATAATCCGAGATGGATAAGCATAACTATTTTGTGTGAGCTGTGCAGATATTTGCAATGTTTTGTGAGGGTTGGAGCTCTATAATAAAAATTGAAAGACAAATTAATTAAGACTAATTTTATGAATATAATACATATCTCAGGATAATTATCCTGATAGCCGTAATTATTTAAACTTACCGTGCAAAGATATATGTGGCCTTAAATTTTCCCAGAAATTTATACTAGTCTGGAAATTTCAGATGCCTATGGAGTCAATCCAAGAATCTTCCATCAATACTAATATACCTCAGGTAAATAAGAATGGCAATAAGCTTTGCTAAATGACACAAATATATACTAATTATATATTAGAAGTTATTAGACCTGTTAAGTTCGTCTTTCGGATACTATTGCTTTTTTTTATTTGAAACTAATATGATGGAAATTTGATTTAAGAGTGATTTAAGATGGGTTGGGTAATCTATTAACAGTTTTACATTTTTGATGCGTGGTCGATTAATTTTGACTTTCTATTTGAAAATGTGTGTACGTGTCTATTTAAAAATAGCGCTGTAAAATTAATTTCATTACCTTGTTTTAAAATAATGTATTTTGCTCTTGACGTTCTATCATATGCGTGCGTTTCATAACGCACCGAAATGTTTTTTTAAGGATTTCATGACAATTTAAAATAAAAATCTGGTTGAAATTCTAAGTATTTTTTTGTCCTGTTCTCTAACTAATACTCGAATTCATGCTTCAATAAACACTGCTTGTTGCCGAAAGTGGTGTGAATATTTTGAGGAAAATATCATGACAAGTTCATCTGTTGACAACAAATGAAATATGTCTAAAAGGTTTTGTAAATTTTGAACGTTTAACGCATGCAAAGCCATAGTAGAATTCTGTTAAAAGCTAAAGTGTAACTATATGACATACGCAAATTGCAAGAATATTTAACTGTGGATAGCAGCATAAATATTTTCCCAATCGCGTGATAAATTTAAGTATTTTAAAATATATTGGGGGTCCTACTCGAAATACCGGTATCATGTGACAACAGGTATCACAAATTTAGTACCGAATTTTTAGCATGAATTTCCTAATGTATCCATGTTTATTTTGAATTTTGCGCCAGTCTGTTTCAGCGTGCATCTGCATATACAACGGCGCTTTTGCTAAACGTTTTGGCTTAGTAAAACGGTCGTTCAAATTCAAATGCTTATGTGACGTTTTCGCTTTCGGTCTTCCTAGAAAACTTCCACGAGATTTGAATTTGTAACACATATAGTTGTTTACGGAAGTTTAGAATCAGAAGTGTTATTTTCTTTAAGGGGGATTACAACCTATCCCTTTCAATGGGTAAATTTGCAACGACACTCGCAGCCAAACAAAAAGAGATTAAA
>JAQGBW010005838.1:0-11406 GCA_034698625.1 Julus scanicus
TTGCCGTGAGCTTCGCCACGTATGCACGCCACACATGCACGCAACGCAACGTAAGTGTGCTAGTGTGAAGGGGCCTTCACGCGAAGCCTGCAAATCAAACGAAAGCTGACCTTTGACTGAATAAGACGAAATGGCATTTGACCTCTCAACTCCGTGCTTCATTTTTTGTGCCAAGATTTGATGTGGAGTGTGGACGCCATCTTCTATGTGTGAATCCGTCGCAAAACAATTACGGTAAGTTTGCTATTTGTATGATTTAATATTGATCTGGATATAATATAGAACATTCTTTGTATCAATCGATTTGAAGAAACCTGCCATAGATTCAGAGTTCGGATATGGCCTAATTGTACAATTCACGTTTTTCGTTTATGACCCACTCACAGAGGATATTTTTAGTATGAATAACAGCTAGGCTTGATAAATAAATTATGTGTTCTGGAAAATGACGATTTTGTTGTGACTTTAATACAAGTGTAAAAGTGTATGACGGGAAAACATGACGGGATACAAGATTGAAAAACGAATAATTCGAGGCTTAAAGTTTACAATAATTAAAATGTGCTGGCATACACTAGAAAATTATTTCAATTTCACAATATACTGTTTGGAACATGTTGTAAAACGTATCTGCTTTATTTTCACTTAAAAGCAGTGTACTTTTCAATAATTACCTTCAAATATGGACTGTGGAATTTCTAGAGTCTGACATTGAAGGTCATAGGAACTGTTATATGTATGCAATGTATGACATTCCAAATGACACTCAAAAGAAAAACCTGAAACAATGAATACATCAACATGTTGCTGAATGCTGAGGTGTCTCCACCAAAAGTTGGCAGAAAAACTGAACAAATATGTCCGCATTTGAGAACATGGCTGAGCATGCGCAGTAAAGTGGCAACATTTTTTTTCCCTTTGATCTGGACCGCCTTCAGAGCGATCGGCGAAATGTTGCCGAAACCATGGTGCTGGCCGGCAACAAAAAAACGTCATATGTTTGCTCAAACATCACGGTCGGGAAACGTTTATTCGTATTTGTTTCAGCAAAACATTATACTTAACTTGATTCATGGTCAGTTTACACATTACTGAAATGCTAACATAAATGCTGCTGTGTCAAAACATGTCAGTTGAATTATATAACGTTTAACTTTCCATGTTTGGGCACGATAATTGAATAAATAGCGTAGTGTTCAATTAACTTGTTTTGACATGTCACGTTTTGCACGTCAATTATTATGTTGGAGAAAGGCTAGTCATTAGTTTTGATTGCTAAATTATGATGATCTTCCAGCAGACATCAAATAATATGGCACTGCATGTCATGACTGTTGTATGTCATGAAACGTAAACTGGGTGAACGAAAATGAAAAATGCTTTCAGAAGTTGTGCAATTATATAGTTCTAGAATTTTTGTATCATATTTATTTGTATTAAAACTATCATTGTCTTCTCCTGTCTGTGGTAGGCTGGTAGCTGTTATCAAACACGCGAGGTCCTTAATTCACGAATATTAACCACAGGTAAGGGGTGATCCATAAATTATGTCACAAAAAACAAACAACCCACCCCCCTAGGTGTGACATAATTTTTGAATGGCCCCTAACCTTGATACATAGTAACACTGTCTGCAAAAGTGGTTCAAAAATTCCCTTGTTTTATTTCCAAGAAGTAAAATCAGGATAGATTTCCACAACAATTGAATTGCAGAAATAATTTTTTTTTTTCGTATTCTACTTTTATTCAAAATAACAGCAGAGCCATCAGAAAGCCACGTACAGTGTCACCAAAAATTATTTGCAATGGCTGTTTTTATGAATATTGATGAAATAAATTACTTTAATTAAAAACCGAAACATACATTTTGTAATAAATGAATTAATAAAAGATTCCTCAAGTAAAAGAATTTTATAAAGCACTTTTTAAATAAACCTCAACAAATCTAAAGTCGTACAACAAAAGTATTGGGAACCTTTAAACACATTTGAAAATTGGTCACAATTAAATAGGCCAGATAACAATCGTTTTAATGAAATTTGAGGCATTAGGCAACTAAAATATTTTAGTTGTAGTTCAATTTTGCAACTGCATGGTTTCATCCAAAGAATGCTTGAAGAATTTTGTTGGAGGAAGGCAGGAAGGTTTATTTAAGTAGTGTTTATTAAATCTGTCTCAAATTTTGAAGATGGTTTTTTTAAAGCATTATTTATAAAAACCGCTATTGCCAATACTTTTGGTACCGCTGTTAAGTGTGACACGGTTTCAAAACAATTAAGTTTTGCGATTTGTATACACACAAACGCTAGTTTCATAATTCATGAGCATTAACCCCGAGTAACCTTGATACGTAGAAACACTGTCTGTAAAAGTAGTTCAAAAATGTTCTTGTTTTACTTTTTGGCAAGACGATTTTATTATATTCTATTTTTGAGCATCCCCACGAGACGGTTCCAGAGGATGAACGCTGTCTTGGGTCGTTTTGGGCCACACCATGTGAGAACAAGACTTGAATTTGATAACTGTCTAGTTGCATACGTGCTAAAACCGGGTTGTTGCCAAGGCCAATTGCTGCGGGTGAAATCGGGTCATTATGGAATGTTGCCTCTCAATTCAGGGATTGTGCAACCAATATACTGCTTGATTTGATGCAACTGTTTGATGACACGTGCTCAAAGCGTGTCACCTGATTCTTCCTCTCCAGGAGGTTAATTTGCATTCGCAGGCTCCACCTTACTTTCCTTTTCAGAGTTTCGCTATGCCAACGTTTTCAACCGTTTAACCTGGACATTTTTTAGAAACTTGTTTTTCCATCGAATTTTCTGAAATTCATTCAATGCAGCCAAGGCAAGTTTACTTTGAAATTTCATATACAGTTTCGTTGCAAATAAACCATCACTTTAAAAGAAAAAAATTAGCTTGAGAATATTACTGGAAAGTTTATTGATATGTATGCAAAAAAGAAATGCAAAAGAATTTACCAATCACAAAAATCAGGAAAATCTCACAAAATGAATAAATGTCAAAATCCATTGACAAAAAAGTATTGACATACTTTCTGAAATTTCATGTTTTCTTTAATAAATTATGACATTTAAACTATTAAATAACAATAAATAATGTGTGTTATTTTATACTGATAGGTATAGGTATACAGTGGAACCTCGCAAAACGAGTAATTCGCATATCGAGCAATATAAATTGTAAAAAAATGACTCGCTTAACGAGCGAAGTTTCGCATAACGAGTGACGTGGACAGGGGAATCCGCTACAAATTTATTTAATGATAATGTAGTGTCGCATTTTTACCAAATTTTGAAGCAGCAGCATAAACAAATGTCTCTAGACGGCTTTCTAGTAAAAAGGGAATTAATAATTCACAGGTCTGCGTTGGATAAATTGTCTTAGATACAAAGTTTCCCAAACGTATTATTATTTTTCTTTTTTAAATCATAGAATGAAACTTTTCTGTAAGGAAGGGTTATCTTAAATAATGTCGTTTCTTTACGTTTATTCAAAATTTCTGTTTTTTTAAGGAATTTTATTATGATAAGGAAAATTTGGAACGTTACTTTGGACTTAAGGATGCTCACTGTGTCACCTTGTTCATGAAACATTGTGCCAAGGCTGTGCTGTGACATGTCATCTAGGCACATCCTTAAAAGGCGACCAAAAATATCCTCCATCTTGAATAGCATGACGCCAAAATGGCGGTTATGAGTGCAAATTCTGACTAATTAGGATTCGATCTCCTGCTGTTATAACTAGAGAAAATCTGTAAACGTCTCGTATAGTTGACCTGATTAAATATTCGTCGGTTACGTCATGGCCTTGGAATTGGAGCACAGCTGTAATGTCGCATTAAAACCGGTGCCTCAGTGACATCAGGTGATTAGAGTCTCGACCACGTCATTAGGGAATTTATGGCATGATCGCCGATTAAATCAATTTCAGGGTTTCCAGTTGTTCCAGTTTTGATCACACCACCTTCCGATTTGTACCAGCGAGACACGCTTACCTTGGTAATATTGCCTCATTTTCGGAAGCTTTTGACGGCTTTTTAAACATATTGCGATTAGATAACGCATAACAACTTGGACTAAGATTACCTCGAGATGTACCCCTAATGGGAATATAATTTGTATTATATCAAGATGGCTTGAGATGGCCATTAAGCAAATATGGTGTGATACGAGAACAGATCGAAAAGTTCCAGGACTGATTATTTTTTATTTATTACAAATATTTACAATTTATTGGACAATGACCCATTCAAAATACTCCTCTTGAGAAGCTATACATTTTTTTCGCTGCAGTTTTCACTGCTGGAAGGACCCTGAGAACAGATTTTCTTGAATGCTGTACAGCTCTTCGGGCGATTTTTCGTTAATTTCGTCAGTTGTGTCAAATCTGCCCTTTACAAAGGGTCTCTTACGTTTTTTAAACAAGAAAAAGTCAGCAGGGTCTAGGTTTAGTGACAGGGGGTCGCACTTTCATCGTAGAAAACAAATGCATTTCTAGAGCACTTTTAATACAAAAAATGCATTTCTAGACCAGAAAAATCACACATTTAATGCAACACTGAAATTGCCATTTTATATTTTGCTGATTCAGTTTGAAATTTGTAAAATTTCTTGGATTTCGGGGAGGGACCCCCCCCCAGTACAATTCTGCTATAAGGTGAATCACAACCCTATCACTTTCAATGGGTGAAATTTCAAAACACAATTTCAGCCAAATAAAAAGAGATAAACAAGTTTGAAAAATATCCGTTAATTTTCCCATGCTGCCAGCAGGTGGCAGCACGAGAATTCAAATTAACGGACATTTTAAAAAAATCTACCATTTCAAAGACAAAAACGAAAGAGTAATGCAATTGCTGATTGATCAAGCTATTTTAAACAATTTTTATTATTATTTAATCTCTTTTTGTTTGGCTGAAATTGTATTTTACAATTTCACCCATTGAAAGTGATGTCACCATACATCACTGAATTCACCATAACGCCCAATAGTGGAACGAATTACTATATAATGCGAAAAACTATTTTCCTCTTAAAACTCTGTATATATATAGGCTACTGAGTAGTCCAAGGTAAACGTGAGATAACCACCCATGAACACTTCTACTTTTCTTCATAAAATCTTTGTTAAAAGCGTTTAGAATTTTTGAAAACTGAATAGTAAAAGTAAATAACTTCCTTAACATGAGTTTAAAAAATGTGAAAACAGACATAGTCAGTGTGATTTGCAAATATTCTTCGTATCTTAAGCAGTTTCAGAAAGATCTAAATTTCCAAAGATACAGAAAAGTTGTATTTGGAAGGATGTATACAATTAGTATTGTCTGAAAGCTAAATTATCTAGTACTGTAAACGTATTTGTAGTTAAAAATCATTCTGTACACGTGTTTTTAATTAATGATTTCTCAAAAAACGTCTGTTCATTGGTAATAATTACCATGCAAGTATAGTATTATGTGGAAATGGTAAACTTTGTATCTAAAAGAGTTCCAAGTAAATAAACCGTTGATTGATACAGTCCAGATCAGATCGTTTACTCTTAAAGCACATTGATATCAGAGTAATCTGATCAAAATCGTACGATGTCAATATTTCTCATGAGATAATGTTTATAAAACGTCTATTGATAGTCATGACCAGTTGATTGGCCTTACGTATCGTGTAACAAGCTAATTTCCGGAAATCTTTGGGAGGGTAGTGTCAAGTGGTACTAATTTTAGAAATCATATACTCATGAGATAACAATTTAAAGCATATAGGAAATTTCATGGAAGCATAAGTTTATGGCAAATTTTTCAGCATAGTATATAGGTCAGAAATATTTCAGGAATCGGAACCAATTTGAAAAGCTCCCTAACTTTCCAGGTATCTACCATGACAATCTCAAATTCCTTGACATTTCAGGTTTTGGAAACCCTGTATTCAAACGTTGGCCTACTTATTAGGCGCCTTCACACAAAAGTCTGGGTGCCATTCCCCTAATAACCAAAGTCTTTCTCACCGCCTATTTTTTTTTTTTTTTTTGGCTTAACAGCCCCCTATTTTGGTCATATATTTATTGCGTTTTTACCTTAGAAAATGTGCGCCTTTACCTTAAAAAATGTGTGTTTTTACCTTAGAAAAATTGCGTCTTTAACTTAGAAAATGTGTGTTTTTACCTGTAACATGTGCCATCCTGCGGCTATAAATGCAGCTGCTGAACGATTTATAGATTTAACAGTGATTTAGTTTTATGTATATTTACATCTTTAATTTCATGACGAGATGTACCGCGTCACAGTGTCATTATACTAATCTCTTTGAAGCATTTAGTTTGCTTTTGAGGTTTTTCTGCGTGGCGCCATCCTGCGACTACAAATGGAACTGCTGAACGAGTTATAGATTTAACAGTGCTTTAGTTTTTAACATGTCAATGAAGTGTGAACTAATAATTAGTCTTTTATGATTGTTTTTTTTTAATAAGTCTAGCCGCGAGGCGGGTCTCATGAAGGCCATGTACTAGCAATATCATTTTTTATATAACAAGGTGCTTTGAAATCTCTGACATGAAGCCAATGTGATTTTTACTACAATTTTAAATATATTTAAAAATGTGCAATGCTGGTAAATATTTAATGACTATACCTTACAATATTCCCTGGTTAGTATCAGGCGATGAACTTCTGTATTATATATGCTGAAGTCACTAATATCTATAACCTCCTAAGCCATTGCCAGACAACTGATTTCGCAAGTTTTTTATCGATAATCAGATGTCACACCATCGTCCGCTGACTTTTCAGATATCACCAGATTCGTTGACAAACATGTTGATTGTTTACAGTCTGTATGCAATGCAGCTAATTAGTATGTGAAACGTTGCTCCTGACAGGAGCACATAGTTAAGGAGTGGTTGTTTTTATGCACTTTCACATATCAAACTTTCAGGTGAAAGAGCGCAGGCTTCACCATAATGGTTTTCAAATCAGTATGCATAGAAGATGCTCAATTAATAACTTTAAGGTGCGTTTCCACGTGAGAGAAACTCTCGAGATGCTCTGTATAGAAGCTCTCAATGTAGCAAGAGCAAAAATTTCGATTTTGCAAACTGCTATCATTGACAGCTCTTGAACATAAGCACGCGTATTTTTGCACGTGCTCCATTGAGAACATATTGCTTATTTATTCCCCACTCTAATAACATAGGTTTTGCACACGTCTTATATAGCCTTCAAGCAGTGCGCAAATTTGTATATATTGCCTTCATTTTAATGACATCACTTCACTTTTTTAACACAACACGTTTTTCTCAAAAAGTTTGATGGGTTTTTGGACGGCATCACGAGAGATTCGCATGCACAATTTTTTGCGTGAATCTGTTCTAGATATTAAGCTGTCCATGCACGTACTAAGTTCTTATTAGAGGTTTTTTTATGTCGATTTAATTCAGGGAAACAAAAGTTCACTTTTCAACTGGCAAATTGTATGCTGTGTTTCTCGGTTATCAGGACTGGGTCACCCTACTATGTTATGCTGAAATCGAAAATGGCCAAGTTTTTGAAATTGACGCTAAAGTGAGCAAATACTCCAACACTGGATTTTATTTGAATGTTATTGTACACTTATTCGATCACACGCGTTGGACAAAAGCAGAAAGGGGCCATTCAAAAAGAGCATCCCCGAAATCATCCAGAAATAGACTTCTCCCACCTCCTGTCCACGAGGCGCCCATTTAAAGCCAACCCCCCTCATGGACGTCCTTAATTTTTATTTTGAAAAGTAAATGTGTCCAGAAAGTTTGTTGGGACATAGAAAGGCCCATCCTAGAAATTTTCACGACATTTTTTCAGATTTTTCTGATTAACGGATATTTAATGACATCGAAGGATAATTCCAGCATAAAATTGGTGTTTAACACAAATTTATTCATAATTTCCGACTTTTCCGATTTTTAAAAATTCAAGTTCATTTGGGACTGGGGACATATATTTCTTCCGGTGTCCATTTCCAATTTCACTGACCTTTAAGACTCAAACAAAATCCGAAAACTAAAAAATACAATCATTAGCGGAAATCCATAATGGCTTACCCCTCTTGGGAACGTCCTCTTTGAATGGCCCAAAAGTCCAGCTTAGTTCGATTTTGTGCATTATACAAAAGTTCATCAATGGATCATTTACTCGGTTTCATGAATTTGAATCAAACAGAACATGTAGTTATGAAAGTTCATCAGCTTGATGCTTGGAGGGATCTTGGAAATAAATACCTCCCCCCTACGACATCCAAAAAAATGTAAAAATTTCAAACCGAATCGACAAAATATAAAAGGGGAATTGCACTTTTGCAATTAAAGGTGCGATTTTTCTAAGGAAAAAATGCAATTTCTATTTTACCTGGGCCAATAATGACCCAGAAATATATGGCCAATATAGTCCACCCCAAGATTCTGAACCCTATCATCCACCCACTCCCCCCTCATCCCCCCAACACCTCCTCCCCCTTCCTCAAAATGAATTGACATATGCGGCCTTAATTGGCTTGATTGTATACCAAAGATGATTCATGTTTACTGCTACTTTTCGAACGGCCCCACCTTTGATGCTGTCAATAGTTTTGAGTGAGTGACCTTTCCTCCCAAGACGACACGCCACGATCACGTGCATTTCGTCTGACGAGTTTTTATTGTATTGTTATAAGGCGCGAAAAAAACTGCTTTTTTGAAGGCCAGGAGGCGCTGCCTCAGAATCACACCAGGTTACGTAGAAAATTAGGAATATTTTTTAAGTAAACAAGGAAGAAATAAAAAAGTAGGTTATATTAGCTAATGCTGTTTGCCGAAGTTTTTTACAAGCATTTCTGAATGGCTTTTCAGCATTTTTGAGCATATGCTCAACTTTTTTGATTGCTAAAAGCAAATATGTTATCTCTCGCCATGTCTTTTCTGATTACATTTGTGGTACATTCGTTTTGTTATTGTAGTTTAATTAGAGCATCTGCTCCAATTACATATCACAGAAATAATATTTTCCATCTTCAAGTGGTCGATTGTAATTTAATAAGTTATCACAGAAACAAGTTTGAACGAATGAAAACAATGAAAGTTGATTATGGAAGAGTTTGCTCCATTCTAAAAATGGATCAATCCTAATTTACGACGATATTCGATGACCTCAAATCAATACCAACCATGTCGAATAGATTAAATTGCAGCCTTTGGTTACCTGGTAGCATCGCCAATTTTTTTTAAAAAAAAGTACAAGTGGAAACTGTAAATTCGAAGTAATTTGCAAGAAGGATTTGAAGATATTGGAAGCATTTGTTTCAAAACCAAGATAGTAACAGCGAGCAATTTTTTTGTATGAGAAAGGACAAATGTCAAAATCTTGAAAAACAACCAGCTATTTGCAGTTAGGAAAGTTACTCCAAAACATCTGGTCTGAAGCTAATGCTCAAGTTCAGCCATATTTTTTTCAAATCATTCCTCAGTTTTCCTAGTTGCATATAGTAAGTAATTGCTCAAATTACTTGCTCGAAAACGCTGACTTCAGTTTTCGAGCATTTGCTCCAAGATGATAGTTTGCAGTTCAAAAAACAATCTTTGCTCCAAACAGACACTGAAACTCGTGCTCATGCACATCAATGTATACACGAACGGATGTTCCATGTCAACATGACCAAGTTGGGTAAAAGTGAAAGAAAGCAAAGCAGCCAGCTGTCAGTTCTGCAAAATAGTTATATCGCGAAAAAAAAAAAAAAAAGAAGTTCGCGAATTCGTAAATCAAAAAACATAACACAAGAAAGCAAATGCTCTCCATCCTCATCTCACCCCAAGCATGGCAAGACAGACTCGTGTCACTTACCGTAAAAAGCTGTATTGCAAGGGTAGTCCTATAGGCGCGTCCTGTGGCGACCACTCTCAGTGAATTGTCATGACAGGCGACTCGTTCGTGATTTTGTGCAACCCGGCATTCGGAGAGTGGCGAGACACGGTGATCCGAGAGCGTAGTTTTCGAGAGGGCGTTCGATACAGTAGGCTACGTAAAAACGAAAGGCGGCTGCGGAACAGGTGATGACGCCGCACCAATAAAGACTCTCCGCGGTCTTGCCACTCGTCAGCTGACTTCTCGTAGCCAATCGGAAGCTTTGACCTGCTTCAACGACCACGTGAACGGGCTTCCGAACCCCAGTTAACTGTGTCACGCGTTTTCCTTGTCTGTTCCGTGACCGTGTTGAAGCGCCATTGTGATGAGAAAGTACAGCACGCTTATATGATCGTACACGCAAGCATTATATATATATATATATATATATATGACACAGTTTCGACAAGCGTTATTTTGCCCCCAAATTTTGATAGCAAAATTACACTGTGAGTCATAAAAAGGTAGCACTGTAACAGTGGCGGCTCGTGGAAAAAAGTAAGTGGGGGTGCTGTGAGTAATGCTGCGGAGTAATGCTGTGAAGCACGCCATTCGCGACTGCGGGAGCGACAGTGCCAGGTCTCGCTTGCAGCCTGGCGTGCAGCTTTCCATGTGCGCATGCGCGAAACAATGGAATACCGCGCCGCTGGAACTGTGAAACGCAGTTGCATACAATTTTTTTAAAATCTGTTTTCATTAATTGTGGGATGGTTAAACAGTTAATTAAATAAATTAAAGAATAGATTAAGAAAAAATTCAATTAGAAAGAATTAAAGACAAAAAGACTCATTATATTAAATGTTATCGATGATATCCAGTGATTGGGGGTGCTGCAGTTCCGCAGTCCCTATGGACGAGCCGTCACCGCACTGTAACGTGGTGCAGTGGCGTAGCCAGAGCTTTTGTTGCCCGGGGCAGTCCACGAGTATGCAGTTCCCCCCACCCAAATACACAAAAAAAATTACAACAAAAAAACAATGCATTTTTACTTTAGAAAAATCGTGTTTTTACAGGAATGAAAACTGCACTTTTAGGGCAGAAAGTTATCACTTTTCCAGCTGTAAAATTAGAAGTTTAAAAGTCAGGCGACAATGGCATCTAATGAATTTTATCATTTGCCTAAATGTTATACTTAATTGCAATTTCAAAATAAATAGTTTTGTATATATTTGTTTTGTAAACATTGTATTCATATGTTACAAATTATTAGAAAAATAAGACTAAATCTAATACATAATTTTAAAAAAAAGAATCAGAAATTTACCTTCCTTGATAAACATTAATGCAACTCCAATTCCAGTGCTCAGTGTCTTTAAGGTCCCTTTCCCCACTATTGACTATCACTGATTTGGTAAAGACTGAAATAATAGGGGTACTCAACAGTAGTACAGTCCACCTATATGGGGCAAGTGGGTGGGGGTTTCCGGCCACGCCCCACCCACCGGAAGTGACGTCACGCCCCTCCCCCCGTCCAAGATGGCGGC
>JAQGBW010005839.1:0-11402 GCA_034698625.1 Julus scanicus
CCATGTATAGTTTACATATGCATAAGCCACCACACAAATATTAATTAATAACTGGCACTTGTATAGAAAATGTCACCATAATTTTCTGGATCAAGATTCGTTAATTGTCTTCTAATTTGTATTAATAGCATGAATGCTCTAAGATTAATGTATGTCTGCAGATTGGATTAATATTATAAAGTATATACAGTAATTAGAGCTCGAGCTTCACCATATCTGTTGGTGACCAGAAAATAAATATACAGAAGAAACTATGTCTACACAAAAATTGTGTACATGTACATATATAATATTGATCGCGATGATAATACAGGAAAATAACCCCAATTCGAAAATAGTTTCCTAATTATTATAATGAAATAAAATGTAACATCTGGTCAATAACTACACAGGCCCTTGTATACGATGCAAATAGGTTACACAAGTAGTTATGGCCACTTAACTGGTCTTCAATTTCAAAATCCACATAACTGTCCAATTTAAGAAGAATTTCAACATGTCTATAGTTTATCATACACGATATGATATACGAGTATGTATATGGAAGAAGTTTTCAAAATAAAAGACCACCAATGTGATGGCTGTACCCAAAAACAGTAAACCAGATTGGCATCATGGTTTAAGATATCATCTATCCTGTACATAGTATACATGTTTTCTAGTTTTATTGTTATTATTTTTAAATGGGCGTATAATGTTAAGCTAGCCCGCAGACTATATAACGCCTACCTGACCTGCGGATGCCAACTAATCCATAAAAATCATCAAGGTAAGTAATCGTTCCAAAATGTGAGCAAGCTAAACGTTGTATGGTGCCATAATAATAGTTATTCTACAAAAATCATCCGCCATGCATGCATTGCAAATAATTATAGTTACCAGAGTATGTTAATGACTGTTAATTAGATGCGCATTCTGCACTGAATTATCGATATTTATCGCGGTAATCAATCAACAAAAAATTCAATTTATTCATTTAAAAATACAACTAGTTTAGGGTTGATACGGTTTTTAAATGCAAATTTGGTCATCGTACTTACATAAGTTACCCCAGTTGAATTCTCATTTTCACCAGTGTCATACTCGAATAATGTACGAGATTTGTCATCTCCTGTACGATGATGGTCCATACTTACACAGGTGTATATAAGGGCAATATAATTATAGGGGCAGTATTCTACTATCTCATTCTTATATAATGGTCTTATAATATTCTTATATAAAAAAGACTATTACAGCAGCACAAATAATTTTGTTATGATTATTTTAACAATAAATAATTATTATCACAATTTTGTCATCATGCAATTGTGTAAAGTCTTTCACTTGTGAAAAGCATCATTCGTATATTTTCATTTTTTGGGTTAAAATTCATAGGAGCAAGTGGAAGGTTAGAAACTTCGGTTAAGTACATGTACTTATGTCTCATTTCCTATAGGGTGTATATACTTTCATAGTGACAGAAGGTATAAACAGGTGTCAGTTTATTCTGATTATAGCACTAGTCTAAGTAGTTAATTATTTGAATATTTTTAAGCAGATTTTAGGTTTTTAAAATAGTCAAGCAAACGCGTTTAGCCAGTCTTACATTTCAATTCAATTTTATTACCCTACAGTCAGTATTGGCATGCCATGTGTTAGGTGGTATTAAAATACACAGTGAAACAAGTATTACAGAGAAGAATACATAAGGCAGGTACAAACAGTATTGAACAGTAGGATGCAAAGAAAAATACATTTGTTTCTATAAATTTTAAAATTCGTGTTTAATTGTGACAAGCTAATAATACCGCAAAAATTATGTCTTATTTAGCACAAGTTGTTTCGACAAAATTGATTAAATAATTAAGCATCATAAAAAAATTGCCGCAAAGTGGTTTGAAAATGTGATCAAATGCACCGCTAACATATATAGGTGCACATGTGATTTCTTTCGCATTACAAAAAATTTAAATTAAAATAAATTTAATATTATAAGCTCACTTTTGATAGCCACCATTTCCATTTCTACACCCTCACGAAATTAGGAAGAAAAAAACACACCTACAATTCCGTATTTCCATGCTAGGCTATAAATCAGATTCGCAACATGGCCAATAGGTGGCACTACATGCACGTACGACTATAGAAAGGGTGTCTTTCATATAAAGCGAAGCCATGCATGGCTCTATACTACTCCAATGGGCTTTTTGAAAGCTGTCTTTTAGCTGAAGGCCTAAAACAAGGTTATATTAGGATTTTTTGTTTGTAAAAAATCCATCGATGTGAGCAGGACAGAATCCCTCAATAAGGGGTCACATCTTATTTTCACCAAGAAACCTCATCGAAACAGGACAATAGTTTTGAGACATTCGCGTCAAATGGCACTAAAAAAATGGACTAAAACAACATCCAACTAAAAAAAAAAAAAACAGAAATCCTCCAATCTAACAAATTATTCATGGTGGCATGATGCACCTCCTCCCGGCATTCATCAATGCAACCAATCTGCTTTTCTGCGTTTTTTTCCCGATCATGGAAGCTCTATCACTGGTTCTCACTTGTCAGCTCTGTTTTGTTTATGGATTGCGAGGTTGAGATAATAGTCTGTATGTGCGTACAATACAAATGGACACACTGCTAGTATTTCCTATCCCATGCATGCATGGCCACATAGGAAATACATTAGAAAAAGGGGGGCCCATTATTTTGCACCCAAATGATGAATGGAAGTTGGTATGAATAAAAGATGTAATTTTTTACAGACTTTAAACGAAACAGTCTTCTCCGTTTCAGCATGGATTCGGTTGATATGCATGCAAAAAGCCGCCTACAGGAATATATATATAAGGACATGCGTTTGGGGTATGGACTCTTGAAAATATTTAATTGGCTCCAGGAGTATGTATAAATCAGACCCTGCAAGCCAAGGATACATGGGTCTAAGTCTTTAAGGTAAGAGGTTTGGATTCTTTTAAAGTTCAAAATTATAACTAATGATAGCATGGTATTGCATGGGTTACACTTTTGAAGCCTAAAGTTTTACCAACTGTGTTCTCCATACTGTATATATATATAGCTACTGTGTGTGGAAAGTTGGGTACTGCATGTTTTTAAGCCTTGCTTTATGTTTTAATGGCCGGTTGCACCAAAACCGGTTTAATTTAATTAAGCATAAACATGTACATATATTTAATCGATATTATGCCATGGTACTATATATCTTAATCGACAATTAAGTGGAGAATAATGAATGAATTACATGCTAGGGTTCGATTCCATTTGGGAAATGAATGATATAAAGATACATCATGTTAAAATATATATATTCAATGGGTTTTTTTTAATTTGTGTTTTTTTAAAAAAAACCAACAACAATGAAAATCTAACTGCATGGTATACATGCATGGTGCCTAATACTGAAATACTATAGGCCTATAGAGTTCGAATTTTTGAGAAAGTATTTTGTAAATAATTCCATGCATCCGAAGTGTATCAAAAGTAAAATTGCATGTGATATTGATGATGATGACAAGATTCTAATTAGAGACAATTTTTTTACTTTTATCATATGATATAATTACTTGAATAATCTGATAATGGTAGATGTAAGATTACAACTATTGTTAAAACAGCAAACTAAATTTCTCATTTTAAAAACACTACACATGCAGGCAGAACAAAAAATGAAAGCGTCATAGCTTATTCTTATGCATGCGTAATCCTTATAGGCCTACCCAAAAGCAATGACAAAGTATTGATTTTAGGGTGGACATTCTGGACATGTTAATAATGATCTATAGCTCTACAACCTCTATCTTCGAAATATAAAACAGTGAAAAATAAAAAAAATGCAGGGTTGCCACGCAGCTCTCCCCATTGATTTTAAAATTGAAAAAGTATTAGGTCCGATATATGCGAGATAACATCGTGCAAGCTGCTGCAAACACCCGAATATCGACGAACTGATTCATGCGACGGGAGCTCAAAGATGAGAGAATGATATATATCGCGGCCCTAGGGGCCTAATCCCTTTTCATGAAACAATAGCATAAGTCCGAAAATCAATCATTTCGATATGGGCATAATGTGTTGAAAATACTTGAAACATTCAATTGTTAGCTTACAGAAAGCCATTTTGGCATATCATCCAGGCAAATTTGACACCCCTCTGTTGTTATTTGGCACATTTTGCAAAAGACAAGTATAGGGCCTTTTTGCGATTATACCTATATATAACTTAACTATAAAGCTAGTCGATTATTTGGCGTTCAGTGGGCTGGCTAGGGTTACCTTACTTGCCTTTCACAAATTGTGAACAATTTAAAAAATGCATGAAAACAAAAGTTAAGGACTTTTAAGCTATAGTTATTCCGGAATAAATACCAGCTAAAAATTCAAAAGCATCTCAGAGGTATAGTATACATAAATGGAAAATTGTGTACTCCTAATTAAGGTACATCTATTTCACCTTTTATAGAATTGGTTACGCGTATTTTACGGACTATAAGACGCACTTTTTAACACAAAAAATTTCCTCTAAAATTCAGGTGCGTCTTATACTACTTTTTTTTTTTTTTTTTAAATTGCTTAAAAATTAAGGTGTGTCTTATTAGTCCGTAAAATATGGTAATTGCATGTTTTCGCGGTATTGTACTGTATATACCAATTGAATGAACATATAACATTTGAAATACCTTGCGATCCGTAATATACATTATATTTTTTTGGAAAAAAATGGTATGTTTTATAGCAAATATTCATATGTATGATTTATTTTATTGGCTGGAAAGTATCTTATAAACTGCGGGATAACTTTCTCAGTAACGGTGCACCCACTCTTATACAGTCATCAAACACATATCCCTTTAGGCTTAATAGGGTCCAATGTGGAGTTCGGTCTAATTCGTTCAATCATCCCACCTATTAATAGAAGATCTAGGCGTTTACGTCCAGGAAAAGGCCACGGCAATGCAGTGGTCATTTACCGTCGTTCAAGTGGCCAAAACGCCGTTTCCAGCATCGTAAACGCCGCATAAAATAACAGAGTAATCTGTTGGCAAAAATAAACTTTTTCCGCTCTTATAGAGCCTGGCATAGTATCGCATCCAATGAAAGCCTAATCCCATATCATCGGAGGGTGACTAAAAGTAGCATAGTCTGAAAGTGTATCTGGCTAATCCAAGCTCCCTTCCTTCCATCCAAGATGGCTGCCTCGCAAAGGGCTTACTGCCGCAGCTGAAGCGCGTCACTCATTTCTGCTTGAATCAGCTTTGACTCGAGCTCGGATGAATTCTGATTAAATTGAGCGTAATAGGTATGAGTCACCGAGGAGCAGAAGCACGAGGGGGCGCTGGCGATCGTGACCCGGGGAAGTTGATCTTCGGCGCTGGTCAAACGCGGGGTCCCGTATCGTTAGGCTGGGGCTCACGGGTCAGAACCTAGGGTTTCGACCTCAAGTCCATCCGAAATGCATTTAGGAAGTCATTGTCATTGGGCTTGGCCGTTTAATGCGCGTCGTCGCAGAAAACGCCAAGCTGATAATGCGCATACGTGACATAATGGCTCGTTGGAGGCGATTTTTCCAAAATGGCGAATAGATTAATTATACATTTCGCTAATTAAATGGGGATTGCAGGTTGCTAGAATTCCCTACACTGTTAACCACCTATTGGACGGTGGGGCACGCCTTAAGGTCAGACCCGTGTTAAAAGGGGAGGCAATTTTCTTAAGGCGCTATATATAGATTCTTGCGTGCAATTTCGCTGATGCTGTATTTCAGATACTTGAGAGATGAAAAAATGAAAGTTTTTATAGGACCTGAATCTATACACCATGACATCGTATAATGATTGGACATTTACAGAAGTATAAAAAATCTCAGAAATATAAACTCATGTACGTGTATATACTTAATATTTATTTGTTTAAGAATGGTTAGTTACTCACATTTATAGGAACTAAACACAAAAGTAAGAATCCACAATTCGTCAATATAGCGATAAACCTGAACGTTGAGCATATATACATGCAAATTAAAAAGTTTATAACTTAGATGACCATACATTCCTAAAACCATTCCTAGTGCCCTTTCGTACAAATGAAAGCTAAACAAAATCTTCACCATCTTTCAAGTTAAAATATCAAATATGGTTTCATGCATGGGTAATTTTTCAGTATATACTACATGTCCTCCTTAAACATCCTAATTAACCGGACATTTTTTGGTTATAAGGCAAAAAGCAGATTAATCCGAAATTTATAAAAAAAAAGTATCAATAAAATACACTTATTAACATTTCTAACTAAATAATGTCTGAAAAATGTATCCAATACTATCGCCCATTCAATATGTATTTTTAAAATTATTCTAGGCAAATTTACATTGAAGTTTAAAGGAAATTTAATTTTCATAACCTTCTGAAACCACCGGTTACGCCAGAGAGCCAAATAAAAGGTTAGCAGTTAAGAGAAATTTTATTGTACTTTGATTCATGAAGACAGTATATTTAAATGCATGAATAGTCATAACTTGAATATGTCAAATTAGTTTAACTATATATATTAAATCGATTGCATCTAATGTTTTTATATGTATTTGATGAATGATGATGTTTTTATATGTATTTGATGAATGATGATGTTTTCATTTGACTGGTATAATATAGCGTCCATGTTTTCTACTTTTCCAAGATTCGCTTTGTTCTAACTTGTCTTTATGAGTGCTGATGTGCAATTCTGCATGCATATAAAGCTCGTATTTTCACAGCATCCTCGACATGAGAAAATCATCAACAAAGATGATGGCGTTGGGTGCTAAACGTTGATGCCCTCTTTCCCACCCCGTTAAAAAACCGCATATACCGCGGTGAAAATTCGGATGTTTGAGGCCAACCGCTATTTTTTGTTATTTTTCTCCCGCTTAATTTCATCGTCCTCGTCCAAGCATCCCCTCATCCAGCAAACCACACAATGCCTTTTTTCCCTTTTTCCCTCCTCCCCCCCTTTCCCTTTTACCCTATATCCCTCGCATTATTCCACCATGTCGTCCCTCTTCCACGAGTATGGGCAAAACACACAGATCGCGAGGCCGCAAACAGAATTACATTATCCTCAGATTTAATTTACTCTGAATCATAAATTTAATAAAGTTTTTTGAGACAAAAATAGAATTTTTCTCGCCATCGCGATTGTCCGACGATGCAAGCGCGATTGCATTCCAATTGCCACCCGGCCAAGTTAAGAGTGCAGCGGCAACATTGGTGCCCCCCATCCCCCCCATTGCAGGGGGTCTTTCCTGCAGCATCCAGACTCTTATCGATCCTCCTTGCATAACTCCTTTCACCACCCCCATTTTTTAATCCTTTGTAATCATATCTGGAGGAAAAGTGGGGAATGGCGCATTCCTGTGTCCCGCAACCATTAGTTGGCACGCATTGTGGTTGCCTGTCTGCTCCCCTGCATCAATAAGCGCAAAATGAATTTAGGAGAGGGATGGCTGAAATAGTATTCGCTGATGGGACCGATGCAATATCGCGCTTCTGTGCATGCATGTGTTGGGTATCAGCCATACGTTCCGTTTCCCATATCTTCCCCAACCCCATTCAATAGGCATTTGCAAATAAAGGTACCTGGAGAAGGTCAACCATCTCAGAATTATTGCCCCATTTTCAATGATAATACTCAATGCAATGATTCTGGATGCATTGTTGCATATCCAAACCAATGCGAAGACCCACATTTTACATCATGTTGTCGGTTATTGTATGAATTGCAAAAGGAAACTAAATTCATCCATTTTAGATATGTAATATACGTTGATTTGTACATCTTCTACAACAATAGACGTGTTTCAGAATGCTGATGGAGAAAACTTGATGATGAGGTCACAACGATACGAGTCATAGTTTTAAGTATCGTATTTCATTAATTATAAGTTGCACTTTTTGCCCCATTGTAATCTCTTAAATTAGGGTGCGTCTTAGAATCGCGGGTGTCCATTTACAGTCCAGGTGATAATCCCCGTATACATTATATCCAGCGACGTTGATACAATGCTCAGGATATACATGTGATCAAAAAACATATCTGGAAATATATATGATCAAAAAACAGATCTGGATATATATGATCAAAAACAGATCTGGATATATATGATCAAAACACATCTTGATACTTGTGGTCAACGATATGTGCTGGATATGTCTCGTATATTTTTCCAAAAGTTATACCCATAATGATGCACCCGAAAGTGTTCCTTCCGCGTATACTGTTTACAATTAGTATGTTTCCTTATTATTGCTGTTAATAAATTGAAAAGATAAAATACAAAAGATATTCTAAGAAATTTATGTTTTCTTAGAATGGAATTGCACTTTTACAGAAAAGGTGCGATTTTTAAGTTAAAATACCCTTTTTTCGCATTAAAAGTGGGGTTTATCTTAGGTAAAACGCAATTTATATTTTCACCTGGGCGAAACTATCATAAAACTACAAAGATGCTAATGAAATAAAGTGATTGCATGGAACTATTTTACGTATTGAAACATGCACGATGCAAGATGCCCTAATGGGTATAATCACTAATCAAACATAACAGACTTTTTAATTGGATTCGGATGTAAAAAACAAACATTTTGAGATGTTCGTTTTCAAACATCAACCCAGGCTGTGCAGCAGTGAAAACCTTAAAGCAGGGTTCGGGATGCTTAACGAATTCAATGCGTCACGTGTTTCCCTTTGACCCGTGTTCCGATTAATCCCGCTTATAGGACAGATTAGAGTGAAGAATCCTCGCATCATCGTTAAAACACATTATTCAGCCTGGAGTTTTCGGAACCACCCTCACTCGATTGTTCTTAGCTGGCCTTTGCCGCGTCGCCTTTACCACATAATATAAACAATGATAAAAAAAAAAATTAAAAAAAACGAAAATCGGTTTATCACGTCGACCGACTCGTCTGCGAAGAAAATTTACACAAAAGAATACAACAAAGGAGAATGCAAATGAGTAATGCCAATCATCGAATGACGTCGCAATATTACAAACACCTCAATCAACCTTGAAAAAAAAAGTCGGAATGCTGCGTGCGTGTAATCTGTGCCTCGGCCACAATGCATATATTGCGGGGTTGTTTTAACCTAGGGCGGACCGCCTCACAAAGAAAATGGCAACTTTTAAAAACGTCTTGACAACAGCCGTGCAGCCCTTCTTTTGCAAGCACGCGAGTGGGTCACGACGGTGACTGGAAAAAAAAATCATCTACCCACCCTTTCTTGCTGAGGACTTAGCATGAGACACCCACTGCATGGGTGGCCATTTACCAATGTGCTATTTCTTGTTTCCACATTTGCAATTTGCACGTTCAATCAGCGACGCTCTGGGCCATGGGATCAATTATGTTTCGTTTTCTTTTTCAATTGGAATCTCAAAATTTAAAGTTTTTCCGTAGATTTGTAGTGTATGCTGTCAAGGAAGTTTATGAGAGTTACAAAATTACCTTCTATTATCCTAATTGCAAATTTTAAAAAAATGTACATCATATAGAGCCGATTATTTGATTCAAAACATGCATATAATATAGTTTTTCTTTAATTTCATTGAGAAAATGTGAAAAAGCCACTCAATAATGAACGCTCTTTTTTTCTGTGCAGCGACAATTTTTTGCGCCATTTTGTGTGCAGTGTGTCGAAAAATGTTTAAAACAAACCCATTCTAAAGCATATGAAGGCTATGTTCCAAAACAACAAGCTCAGGGTGCCCTAAACTTACTTGGAGAAATTCAAGAATTTCAAAATTTTCAAGGACCTCTCTAACGACCAAATACCAAAACATTTTTCAAAAAAGTCTGTGCATATACTGGATAATTAAATATTATTTCGATTTTTCAATACATTTTTCTGAATATGCATTTAATTCATTACGTTTTGTTAACTAACTCAATAATTGCAAAGTTGCAGATTATTGGATTCAAAACATGTTTCTTTCTTTATTTCATTGAGAAAATGATAAAAAGCCTCTCGTTATGATGTGCCGTTATACATATAAGTTTGTCTACTTCCTTAGTGTGCCACGAAAATGTTAGCGCCATTTTGTGTGCTTAAAAAAAATTAAATAGGTTTTTTTCTGCGTTTTTATTATTAAGTATTTCTCTGATTAATTCAAGATGTTATGGGAGAAATTAAATGTTAGGATCAAACTTGTAATTGCTCTCCATATTTAGATTGCCATCATAAAATATGAACTAAAGACTAATAGTGTCTACTGATCGAAATTTTTAATGGTACATTTAGAGATTATAACGTTTTTGAGAGTGACAGGACTCACTTAACCACCCCTAACTTAAGTAGTTCCCATTTCGAATTATCAAAAAAACTTTGTTTTACAAAAACTTAGGTTTAGCTAAACTGTAAATGATATTTCATATCCTAAGCAAAGAAGCAAACAAGATTTCCTTAAACTTTAGAATATCTGTTTACATGATGCAAGAAACTAATTATTTCAAACTCATACTATAATTAGTATACAGCTTGAAATTTGGTGGCTAAGCATGCATCTTCACAAGGATCTAACCCAATCTGATAATTACTCCCACATTTTTAATTAATTCCCTTTGAATTTGTTGGTTGCACGAGACTTATGCTGAATGAAAAATTCAGAAAGGATGTTCTCGCAGTTTGAATTCCTTTGAAATCTTGCATTCCACAGTGAGGGGCGAAATACAATATATATTAAAATATACAGGGAATAGATGAGATGCTGCCTTCTAGATATGTCATATATTGAAATAGGTGCAGTATATATATATATATATATATATATGCGAAGAAGGATGAGGATTCGTATATGCGTGTATAGAAAGTTGCAGACGCAATCAACAAACTTAAAATGAAATATGCCTGAGCTGACATGTTGTCCTTACGGCCTATCAGGCAAATGGCATAACTTAAATTTGCGCAATTATTTTCTTTACGAGCTCGATGGAAGGACACTTGACAGCGCATTATGAAAATGCTGCTGACGACGGATGTACCCTTCTTGTTAATCGGAAAATATTGAACAGCCAACGCAGCCAGGCTTCCTTTTCTTGATTTATCTGCCATGGGTTTTGTATGGCGAGAACTGTCACGGAATTCAAACGTCAAGAAACGTTGGTGGCAATTATTTGATTTATGTCGTGTATTGCTATTCTTTTGCCAAGAATCAATAGTTTCCTGCAGAAATGTATGCAAAATGGCAGTTGGTTTATGCACACGTACTATCTTGAACGTGCTTCAAACCTCGTTTTTCCGAACAAAATCCATGCCAATGTGAATTGCTATCGCGTTAAAAAAAATGTCCACCTACTTACTGCGTTTACATGAGCACTGAAAGTACTTTAATTTGAGATAAATAAACGTACCTTAAACCAAGTCTAAAAGTA
>JAQGBW010005840.1:0-11401 GCA_034698625.1 Julus scanicus
GACGTTTTTTAACTAAAAATTAAGCTCCGCCTCGCCCGGCTGACGACGTCGGGCGATGCATTGTGAACCAGGCATAACAAATCCATGATAGGATTACCTGCCTCACAAATTTGCAGCAACGCTGTCAGGCCACCAGGTTCTGGTTGTACAAGAGAGCTTCTTCCAGTTTGTATGGCTGATGGAAGCAATCATGGCAATCTATGCATGGTGTGCCGTGAGCTTCATAAATCTGATGTCAAACTGACAAATTGCAACGATTGCACCAATATCACACTAAAGTTTATGTTGTAATCATACTCTAAATGTAATTTGAGATTAAAATTCTTCACAAACAATGTATTATTTTATTTTTTATTAAATTGACGATTGTTTCAATTTTGTATACAAATTAAGATACAAATAAAATCATGTTCATAATGAATTAACAAAAAATTTGTAAAAAAAAAGTCATTTGTCATTCATAAATAGGCTGTGGCAAAAACCTAAAATTGAATTATGATCTTATATAAATAAATTATATGCTCGACATTTCCTTTAAAATCAAGCAGCTTAAGCAAAAATATCCTTCATGAAACATAACCTAACCTAATTTTAGAATAGATAGAAAACATTTAATGTATGTATAAGTTCCAATTGTTTCCAGAACTTACCATCTACACATTTTATTGGTATTCCAATCCATGCTATAAATGATGATGAAACATACATTTTTTTCTTGTGCAAGTGAGCTTGTTGTAAATATTTGGATAAATTTACGAATAGAAGTTAATGTAGTTTAATAAATGCAATACGTGATATATTGATCAGGTACCATTAATAAAAATGTGACCTTAGATTATAATGTTATGATTAAAGCAATTTGTTTTATGTATAAAAATATGACTCACCAGCTGAAGTCTCTGTGATTGCTTAGATGAATGTTTTCGTAAGAATAGTTTTACAAGCTCCTAAATTGTCCTTATCATCATCGTCATCTACGTGTTATTCTAGCTGTATCTATAGTTACTGCAATTTTTAGCAGCTGTGTAGAATTATGTCTATGGTTGCTGACAATGTTCAGTATAAAATCTAGTTCAAAACCTTAGATTATTTTATAATATCATTTGTGTTGTTTGCTTTGCACAAGAATAAAATTAGCAGTAATTTCACATAAAAGCAATCTGACAATTGTTTTTCATCAACTTACCTTTGGTAATTCCCACGTTTCACCATGTTCAGTAAGAAATTTATCATTTGCTCAGTAAGCATTTTGTAGATCTACATAATTTCTCTTTAACAGGAATTTCATTCGATTGTTCGTTACTATCTGAGGTATTTTATGCGTTGTAGTGTTTTGTTATCATCATTGCCTTGGTAGAAGCATGTGACAAGTCATTAATTAGCTTACCATCTTCTGAAATCTGCAAAGAAGTGGCAGGTGTCCATCCTGGTGCTATCTCATGCCTTGCTAACTACGACCCTGTGTGCATGTCAAATGGCAGAATATATCAAAATGCGTGCAATATGTGTGTGGCATTGGGTTAATCAAGTCACACTTTGAAGTTTGAAGTCAGAATATTTTGCTTCGGAAAGGAGAGTTTGTCAGTCCGTAATTGAAGTAACCAGGTATTATGTTTGTTATAAAGGATTTAATGGCTTTGTTTTGTATTATAGTTAGTATGATTATAATAGGCTCTAAACGGGCCCTGTTTTTGCTTAAACAGGTTTAAGACATGGATGCGAGTGTATCAATCATTTAAATCTAAATTACATATTTCCCTTTTTTTGACAATCTTGTTCAAAATTCTATTTCAGCTTCAGGAATGAAATCCAATCAAGTTGTCATGTAGCTCAAATGAATCTAATATTATATGTATGGAAATAAAAAACTCTAAATTGATCGAAGTTATGCTTGTGATTATTTGTTATTAAATGATAATTTTAATTCAGTTAGTTATTATCGTGGCAGTTTAATTCAAATTGCAACACAGTACATGTAGTAACAATGATCAAACAATATACGTTTTCAGTTATATAAATCAACCACTAGTGACACATTTAAAACTACAATTCTTAATTTTTATATCTGTGTTAGCTAACTCACGGCACATCATGCAAGGATTGCCATATTCCTGTCCATTCATCATGCATAATATAAATGACTCTCTAGTACAGATCACAGCACCGAAACGGAGGCCATTTTGTTTGCAATATTGGGACGCAGGAAGACCCTTCTCTTCACAGAAATTTGCAAAGCTCCCCAAAGCCCAGAAAATTTGCTAGAAAATGCCAAATTTGAGTTTGCATGAAATTCATGTGTAGCCTCCTAATATTACATATGTTAAAATACAGTTCTTTATAAATAAGCACAGTATTTAGCAGACCAATTTTAATAAAATAGGTAATCTCATTATTTAAAAATACTATATATATTTATGTTTTATATTACTTGAGATTTGACTGGTTGAAATTTATTAGAGAATTATAATTTAAAAATTAAAATGCTCACCAGAATAACGACGATTTTCGCACCGATCATGTCTGAATATTATTGTCACAAATATAAAACTGATAATAGATTTCCCGTAACTACTAACAGTAAATATGTATAAACTAAGATAAACTATAAAACAGAATATATAAATATATACTTATATACATAAATGTACGATGACGATCTGATGACGATGAATGTTATTTCAGCACAAATTAAAATAATAATAAAATAAAACAATGGGTAATCGTTTACAAGGTCAAAGTGCATTTCGAACAGTGGTGGCTCGTGTATAGGCATTGCGAAACTGCAGCATACCATATCACTTGATATCATCAAAAACATTTAATAGAATGTAATAATGAGTCCTTTTTTAATTTTTTCTAATTTAATTTATTCTTTAATTTATTTAATTAATTCTTTGGCAATCCTTCATGCAGTTAATGAAAAGATAAAAATATTTTCCTCTAATAATTGTAAGTACGAGTTGCCACTGAATTTTCCAGTACAGTACATTTCAAAAGTTATGCAATTAATGTGCATACAGTAACAAAACAATTTAATATATGAAATAGAAATCAATTTTATTATATCTTGTTATTAAAATGAAATTATTTTTATATCCTTTCATATCCTTTATTGTCAAACAAATATTTGTACGGTTAAAGAGATGACTTTATGGGCAACTTTATGTGTTCTAAATGTGCAATTGTGCATCTCAAGCTGAATTTTGTAGGTGATTAGAATTAGAATAATCTGGATTTTAAAAAACTTATCCTCATTTTGTAACGAATCCTTGGTTAAAGTAACTATATACTACTTCGCAGATTTGTCAAAATTGTTGGGAAATCGTATTATATTATCAATATTTTCCAGTAATTTTAATTAAATACAGCATAGCAAAGGTGCATGAACGTATATGAGAGAGGAAATTATTGATCGGAGAATTGTTGTTAGACACGCCTAAAGTTTTGTTTGTTTTAATAATCCTTACATGAATTTTACCACAGACAGCTTCACGTGATGTTTTCATGTTATAATCATCCTCATTTATTGACGAAACTTCCTCCAGCACCATCTTTTTGTCCTACAAACAGGAGGGGCGAAATTGCAAACTAAAAAATGTGGCCATGTTAATGATGCATGCATGTACTATTTATAAGTTATAAACATGTTTGTTACACTTATTCGTCGAAAATGAAAACATGAATGATGAATGATGGAATATGGGATTCCCATGTTCACTCTAACATATATAATTTGACGGGTGATTGTACCAGGTTAAATGTACGACTGTGCAGTACTTTATGGTTTGATGACACCCCTAGTGAAAAAACAATAGAAACCAATATAGATTTCTATTGGTTTCTATTGTTATTTGGACACTTTATTGATATTAATTGTTTTATATGGTTCATGTATTGACTTCTATGGTTTATCTGTATTGACTGAACAATAGAAAACAATAAGAAACCATAGAAAACAATTGAAACCAATAAAACCGATAGAAATTTTCTATTGATACCAATAGAAAACAACGTTTCAAATAACAATAGAAAACAATAGAAATCTCTATTGTTTTTTTCACCAGGGACATCTAAGCCTTGAAAGATCGATATATTTATATACAAACTCGTTGTGGTAGTCTGGGTCAAACAGATATTGTTGTGAATAAGTGTGGGGAATGTGAAGAATTGTGAATGCCTTCATAGCCACGTGTACGTATGATTTCAGCAAATATGTGTAGGCTACATAAAAATTATTGCGTTTTTGTTGATTTGGGAGTCAAGTTGTGAGACATTTTTCTCCGAACCGCCCAAATTCCTCAAACATTATTTTAGACGCCAAACACATTCTTTTCAGCTTTGGCGCCATGCAAAGTTCACGGGCAAAATTAGTAAAGGGGCAAAATTTAATTGTTGCACATTCTTTTTAGCTTTAACGCTATTCAAGGTTCAGGGCAAAATTATTATTGGGCAATAGGACAACATTTAATTTATTCATTTTCGACTCTAATTAATTAATTAACAAAATTGGAGCAGGGTCCACATTCTTCAAAATTTTGGCAAAGCTATAAAAGAGTTAAGCTCCTGATCTTGGGGGCAGAACTAGGTGAACCGTTCGTCACACTCAGTTCTAAGACAAACTGAGTCCCATTTTTGGGTACATGCAGCACTGGACACTTGCACCATTTCAGTCGTGATTTGTTGTTATTGTGAATACATGATGAAGACAACTGATTACCTGTGTGCCTATTTTGGAGTATTCAACCGTGCCTGTGTCAAGATTCCAACTTGGAAAAGTTCAACGCCACAACCATTGAGAGATGGATTTCTCCTCTGGTTTCCTTGAAGCTTCACCAGTGCCTAGACGATCTCTCTACTGTCCGCACCTACCGGAATGTGTCTCGTACACGCTGATTGCGGACTTCTTCAATTGATAGAGGTCAACGAACCTCCACTGTGATTCACCTGCTTTTCTACCGGTCGAACCTGAGCCGGGATCATTCGGTGTCACAGACCTGAGACGTCTCCTGCCAGTGTTGTTCTTTGGCAACGGACTTGCATAGCTTGAAGGACGGTAACACAACTCGACTTTCTAACTCCTTTCTCAATCGCATCTTGTGCCTTTCGGGAGAAGACATCCCACTTCTATTGAAGTTTGGAAAGTGTATACTACTTGCTTGTGCTGTACTATTTATTTGCAAATTTGTAATGTAAATTCGACACGAATTGTTTCAAGGGTTAATACGTGCTGTTTTACTTGCCTATTTTTCTAGTAAAGTGACTTCCTATTTTTGCAACCACTTTCTCGAGTTTGCTCTTTTTCCACTGCGCCGGCCATTTTGGCCTTCCTAGGTAACTCTGTCTCACACAAGTTTACGGTACCTTTAATTTGTAATATTACAAAAATTCCCTAACTTTTAGGAACATAATCGTTTTTCCATTCTTATTTTAAATCCATATTTGGATTTAATTTTAAGTGGAATTCACCTAGAAACGTTCGGAAAACTTCGCCGTAAAGCGAAAAGTCGTATAACAAATCAATTCTTTCTGCATTGTGATTTTCATTTTTCCCTTCTTAGACGAAGTGAAACCCATACGACCTTAATTGTTCGTGCAAATTGGGGTAACTGTTCACATTTTTTGGCCAATAAATGGAATATAACGAAACATTGTGGGCCATAAATCGAAAAAGTGTCATAATTCAAAAGGCCGTTATAGCGAAAGGCCGTATTAGGACATCATTAGATTAAATGAAATTGTACTCTTAATATTAAAACTATAGTTTTTTAATTCTAATTGTAACTAAATATTGCTTTAGGTGTTATTACCATAGATTATTTTGTTCGCATTTGAATTGTTTTATATGCTGTCCATTATTTTATTTCAGGAACTTCATTGTTTTCTGTATACATTGTTCAAATACCTTCAATTATCCTTCAAATTTCAACACCAAATTGATATTTGCTTGAAACTTATGAAATACGATGTATGCTAAAATTTGGAATTAAACATGTTGTTAAAATAGAATGTGTATTGTTAATCATTCACTGAATAATCATTTGTATCATAATATATCTGGGATATATTTGCGAATTTTATATATGCAAATTTGCTAAAGAGAACTCAGATATCATTAAAATACTGTGAAATGAATAGTAATTAAAATTTTAACTTAATAAAATGTTCCCAGAATCTCTGGTTTTTTTTTCATGACCTTAAAAATATAAGTACATTATAAGCTTATTTGTATTTTGCTACAATTCTACAGGCTATAACATAGAAAACAATCATGGGATTCTCTAATATAGATTCATGCTATCATCAAAGTTAACACATCAGTCCCAAAGTACAGTAGGCAAAAAAAGTATGAGGACAGTCAGATATTCGTTGTAAACTACTAAATAAAATGTTATATATTTGTGAACGCATATGTATTTTAATGCACTCATAACATAGATTATGTTACAACATAACAAAACATTTGCAAAAAATCAGGCGACTTTAGAAAAAATAAAAATAAATATTAAACCACAAAAAAAGTATGAGGACACTCTAAAATAGAGCTATGTATACGTACAATTTCATCAGTTATTTTACATTCTAACTTTAAATTAGTATTTTCTATTAAGTCCTTTGGCTTTAATAACTGCAGCTAAACGGCAAGGCATTGATTCAACCAAGTTTTTGGTACATTCCATGGATAATTTAGTCCATTTATCTTGCAATGTTTTTTTGAGACTTTCTTTTCCACTAATGGGGCACTTTCTTACATTCTGATCCAATAAATGCCAAATATGTTCAATTGGGTTTAGATCTGGAGACTGGGGTGGGGTTCTCAAAAGGCAACGGCATTATATAACAGCCACTCTTTAGAAATCTTTGCTGTGTAATGATCAGGCCAGTTTATGGGGGATTGATTGGTGATTGGTACCGAATTACTGATTGATTCTCCAAGAGACATAGGCCCAGACATTGTGAGTCACTAGGGTGCCCACAAAAAGAGGTACAGTTGCCCATGTAAGGAGGGAGCAGCATCCGCCCGCTGAGTGCTAAGTGCGCCAGAAATACATCAAGGAAACCCCCGAAAACATACCCCAATGGGGGGAGGCAATTTCAACCTAGCAACAAAACAGATAAGGCATCCATGCCTCAGGCAGAGTGTTCCTTACCTATGTTGTCTGGCCCAGTCGAGTGAGCCTCTGCAAATGGAACCATACATTGCCGGCTGAGGGCACATGGGGTTGAAGGGGGGTGACAGGGGAAAATACAGCACCCATCAGCAAACCATTTACTAATGGCCTGTCAGCCATAACTCTCGGAGTTAATGGCTAAAATCACTTAGCATGAGAAAGCATCCCTCACCCACACTCTCCCACAAAAGCCCGTCATCCTGAGACATGAGTTGGTGTGACCAAATATGGTCTCAGTGGACCACAAGACCGTCACGTGGGAGACGGACCAAAATATAAGGAGGGACAACCCCAGCAACAAGGCAGTTCTGGAGGAGACTTGGAGCAAAGTTCAGTATCGGAGTGTGGAGTTGCGTCGAAATTAACAGTGTAGTGCGGGAAGCAGCAGAGGCCGGAGGCCGAGACCAGGGAGCTCAACAACAACTTGGATGGTAGGGCTACTGGGATATTTTGGAGGGGTTAGTAGAGAGGTCAGGCCCTATTGTGTATTACCACGACTTGCATAATTAAACAGTGTTGTTGTAAACTGACCAGCTGACTTGGGTGGACACCTTCTTGGGGGGAAAGTGTTGGGGGAGATTGCAATTACAGATACCTTAGGGATGCCAACCCAAAACACCTTTGGGGAGCAGACATGCTACAGGCAGCACTTAAACGACAGTTAATGTGTTGACCCTGGACAACCCTTTTAAGGTAGGGGGTTGGGGTAACAGCTGTATGCTTGGGATCATTGTCCTGTTGAAAGATGGTCTCTGCATACCCTAATTTTTGGGCACTGCTTTTCAAATTATGGTGCAACACATCCACATACATTCTGGCAGTCATTGTACCATCGATAAAATGTAGATTTCCGACCCCACCATATGACATGCAGCCCCAGACCATAACATTGCCACTGCCATGCTTGACCGTTTTGAGTATATTTTGTGGATCCAAAGCAGTACCCTTTATTCTCCATACTGTCATGATGCTTCTTGGTTTGAAGACGTCGAACTTACTCTCATCTGAGAATATTACGTCCTTCCAAAAGTCCAGTGGTACCAGTTGGGAACTCGTATTATATTATCAATATTTCCCAGTAATTTTAATTAAATTCAGCATAGTAACGTACATGAATGCATTGTGCGAGGACATGCCTAAATTTGTATTTGTTTCCATGATCTTTATACGGATTTTACCACGGACAACTTAATGTGTTATGTTCATCCTCATTAAGTTATAAACATGTTTGTTACACTTATTCGCAGAAAATAAAAAAAATGATTGATGGAATAAGCGAACATGGGATTCCCATGTTCACTCTAATATGTATAATTTGACGGGTGATTGTGCCAGGTAAAACATCTGCGCAGTGTTTAATGGATTTGATAACACATCTCAGCCTTGAAAGCTCGATATACGTATTTAGATAGAAACACATTGCACATTGATGGCACAATATTGATGATTGTAACTTACATATTGGTTATATGGAAAAGTAGAACTCAAGTTTAGATTAAAAGCATTGTTTTGTTTTAATATCTTGTTTTTATCATATACTAAAATTAGTTTTTTTCTATACCCTGTACAAAAAATACTTTGATTAGGTATTTATTTTCATATTAATAGTTTGATTTTAAGAAGGAAATGTTTGATGCTAACAATAATTGAAATTAACCTATTCTTCATATAATAAAAATTGATTCAAATTCATGATAGTCTCTATTTGTTGTATTCTGCAGTATAGTTTTTTGTATAGATGTATTGTATATAGGTGTTATGATTTTAGATGTTTTATCTTTTTTTACAAGTTTCACTTAATTTGGAGAAATTCATAAATAAATGTATATCTAATAGCATGAGTCACTAAAGTCAATTAACGTAAAATAATATCAATAGATTCATTAAAAAGCATATGTGCGCTTAATTTACATAATGTCAGATAGCGATTATAATAAACTATAGTACTTATTCAAAACTTGACCCCAATACAATGGTTATAGAGATAGCCTTGAATGCATTGACGCATTTTGGAAATGTCATCAGAGAATTAGTACGAATTTTGTCAATAATAATGTTGTTTTGTCACTCGATTACGCTTCTTGTGTCAATAAATCTTATGTATAAAAGTAGCAGACTGGCCATTATTGGGTTACAATTATCTGGGACTGTTTAATAATTTGTCATGCCGATTTCATCTATCTTTTACCATGTTCAATTCGAAATGTATCGCCTTTTTGGTAAGCATTTCTGTTTTTGTAAATATCCACATTGTATTGTACTTGTACGTATATGCAATTTAACATGAATACTTTACAGGTTTTGCTTTCCTTGGCAACTGTTTTTTCTGAACCTTGCAGAATTGCTTGGATGGGTAAATACACAAGAGAACTATGCAGGAATGCTAAGCCTGTAGAAACTTATTGTAGGAGTGTTCACCGTCTCCCCCTAAAATACCTGCTTGCCTATGACACTCCATGTTAAACAAGTGTCCCAGGTGGCGCCATTTGTAGTGCATTTTTCTTAGCCAAGGAGCACTTACTGTTTCCCCCTCGCTGACATCATATCCATGATGCAAGCATGTTAAGCCTCAGAGCTGACTCGTTTTTCCTTTGTTCATTAATGTGTTTAATGTTAATTTAGTTCATTAAAGGTTAATTTGTTACATCATGCCACTGTTGTGCATAATTCCACACTTCTTGCACAATGGATTATAGTCGTGTCTGCATGTCCAATGGAGTTAGTTATAGCAACCTTTGCGCCATGTGTAGTAAACTGGGTCAAACAAATATTTTACTGAATAATTGTGGAACTTGTAAAAAATCGTGATTGGCATCATAACTTTGTGTACGTATGATTTCAGTAAATATAGTATTTAGGCTACATACAAATTATAATTATTGCATTTTCGTTGATTTGCGAGTAAAGTTTACGGTACTTTGTAATCATACAAAAATTCCTAACTTCCTTGGTGTATTTTTTTTTTTAATTTGTGCAAAAATATACTTATTTCCATTGATATTTTAAATCCATGAAGTCTGTAAACTGTTTATATGTGGACTTAATCATAAGCGACAAACACCCATACCTCTCTTTACGTCTTAGATACATTCCGGAAAAGTTGGTCGTAAAGCATAAAGCCGTACGTATAACGAATCAATTCTTTCTGCATTGTGATTTTCATTTTTTTCCCGTTCTTAAACGAAGTAAAACCCATAAGTAGTTTTATTGTTAGCAAGTCCGACCTTGTTTGTGCAAATAGGGGTAACTTATCACATTTTTTAATCACTTTCTTTAATTACAGTATTTTTTTGGCCGTATAACAAAACATTGTGGGCCCTAAATCGAAAAAGTGCCATAATTAAAAAAGCCCATTATAGCGAAAGGCCGTATAAAGAGCGGCCGTATAGCGAGGAATAGGTCTATATCAACTTTAACATCATTAGCTTAAATGAAACTAGCAACCCGGTACCGGTGCGCTATGCGCACCTGGCGTGTTATCCATCACTGAAAGGGTTTAATAATTTTGTCGCGTGAGCATGATAGGGCTCAAACCAAGATTCCCAGGTGTCCATAGACACCCCACTTGCCGGGGTCCGGCAGTCGGTGAAATCTTGCCACTTTACTCCTGGGGACGTGGCTTAATTCATGCGTCAGATGGCTACCTTGGATCAGCTGATCGATGTCACCCTCAATATATAGAAAAGTTTCGCCCCTTCTCACCCGCTTGCTTTCCAGGCAGTATTCCCCCATCTCCCGGGGTCCTATCTTTGCGCTGTAGGTGCGGGTTTTGCTGAAGAGAACGCTAAACTGTTTTGAACTGGAACGCGGTGCCGCGGGTTTTGATTTCGACTGAGAACGCTAAACTCTCAGGTTTCGCTAGGAAGAGGAAACGCTAAACGCTTTTTGGGGGTGGGAGATGGGAAAATACCTTGTACTTACAAACGAATGAAAATTGGGCGCAGCGCGCCCACCAGGATTTGAACCCGGGCCTTAAGGTCCTAAGACCTAACGCACTGCCGCTGTGCTACCCCTTCACCTACCATTCCCTCCTCTAGCTTCTTACCACATGGTGTCCATTTTTGTTCAGATTCCCCCTTCCCTCCCCCTCATGGACGTCCTTAATTATTTTTTTTTTTTAAAGTAGGGTGTACAGAAAACCTTTTGGAACATACGAAGGCCCATCCTATAAATTTCCAAGCATCCGCTAGCTGCTAATTCCATGACATTTTTCCAGATTTTTCTGATTACCC
>JAQGBW010005841.1:0-11397 GCA_034698625.1 Julus scanicus
CTGATGAATTGTCAAGACATGTGCTGCCCCCTTACATCAAAAGGATGGACTACACACGTTTTGAAAAACAATTTTTTTTAAAAAAAACTACAGGGGCATTTTTGTTTAAATTTTCTCTATTAGATTAATTTAATATGTTTGATCATAGTACAATTTTTGTATTGTGAAAATTTGTAGTACTTTGCCCACATGTGTCCTTGAAAAAAAATACATGGCAGGTATAGGGCTTGGATTTTGCTTGTGCACCTCCTTAAGGAATTGGCCCCTGTAATTAGTGTATTTTTGGCCAAATTGTTTCAGCAACTTATTGACTCTGGCAGTCTTCCTGATGACTGGAAGTTTGCAAATATATGCCTAATTTCTAAAACTGGATGTTCAAAGAATCCTAACAACTATCGACCTGTCTCCCTTACATCAATAGTTGTAAAATTAATGGAGCATATCATTTATTCAAGGGTCATGGATCATCTTAATCAGGAAAGGTTATTGGTTGATAATCAGCATGGGTCAAAAAGGGACATTCCTGTGAAATAAAGCTAGCGCTGTTTATTTATGATATCCAAAGTTCATTAAGCAATGTTAGGGAAGTTGATACCATATTTTTGGGTTTGGCAAAGGCATTTGACAATGTGCCTCATCAACGTTTATTATTTAAACTAAAATCACATGGAATCAATCCCCTACCATTGCATGGATATCTGCATTTCTGACGGGAAGGAAACAATGAGTTGTAATTAATAGAGCTGAATCAGGCTGGGAGAAAGTAACGTCTGGTGTAGCCTAGGGTAGCGTTTTTGGGCCCTTGCTTTTTCTCTGTTTATAAACGATCTTCCAAAGTCGCTGGCTAGTAACTCAAAACTTTTTTCAGACGATTCCAATGTGTATGATAAGGTGGAAGAAGGCAGAGGATTCTCCCCTAAACTGAGAAGCGATCTGCTCGTACTGGCTTCATGGTGTGATGAATGGCAGTTGAATTTAAATAAGGAAAAATGCGTGGTGATGCATTTCTCTCGTTAATGGAATAATTACCAACCATAGTACTTTCTGGATGGTATTCAACTTGCTGTCGTTGATACTGTCAAGTATCTTAGGGTTTATATTACTAGAAATCTCTTGGAATCACCATTTAACAAAAGTTGTTGGTGTAGCGAACTAGCACCTGAGATTCGTTCAATGCGTGTTTCGAGGATGTGCGGGAAGTGTAAGGGAAACTGTCTATGCAACTATGGTTCACCCTATGTTGGAATATTGCGCCTTTATTTGGAACCTACGCAGGATGGTTTGTATTCAGGATATAGAGATGTTTCAGCGTAGGGCTGCCAGATTTGTTAAAGGTGATTACCAGCATTCCACGAGTGGGACTGAAATGATTTAGTCTCTAAATTGGGAAACATTGAAGGCCAGGCGTGAAAAAGTTATCTATGGGGTTATTCAGACGTTTTAATCTTTTTTAGTAATTCACATCTTGTTTCTCACATCTTAATGCCTAACAACCACTGTAGAAGTAGACATAATCGCTCCAATCCTTTGACTGAGCTTCGTGCCAAGACGGAAGTGTTCTATTGGTCCTTCTTTTTGCTTGCGATTAGGCAATGGAATAGCCTTCCTGACGAAAGTCCAGATTATTAAAAATGCAATTAAACAATAGTGTCTAAGTCGATATGGATTTGGGGGCATACTCCTGAAGAAACTCCTGGAAATTCCCTCCAATTAAATTTGATCCACCTCCATCTTTTTTTTGTTGTTGTTATTTAATTATTTATTGATCCTGTATGCATCCTGTACAGAACCTTTTGCTCCTTATGTTTGTAATCATTGTACTTCGGTTAATTTACCCCCTGCCACATGGCACTCTTGTGCTGACTGTAGGGTAAAAAATTGAATTGAATTGAAATGGGTAAAGTGAAATTCCATATCCTATTCCCTTATGGAAAAGTGATTGTTGAACAATTGCAACCATTTGTAGTTGCATGACTTATTTGCCATTAGCAGCAACTTGAAATCATTACTTTATTGTCAGTTTTTCAATTTGGCATCACTTTGCGTCAGTCAACAGCCAATTTGTTTCCTAATGCCTGGTTCACAATGCATCGACTGACGTCGTCCGTCGGTCGAGGCGGAGCTTACTTTTTTGAGGAAAAACGTTACACGATTTGACGCCCGGCGCAATCTGGTTCACAATGGACCGACCGACGTGCAAACGTCCAAACGCCTACTTGGTAAAGCGCCGTCAGATCAGCCATAGCCCCCAAAATATTTTCTGTCGCTAGATGGCGTTGGTACGAATTTTTAATTGTTTGACCGTCAAAGACGTCCAAAGTTTGAATCTTTTCAAACTTTTTCGACGTCTTTCGAGCCGGCGCAATTCGTCATAAACGCGTCATCACTTAGGTCGGCACGCATGCACAGATCGAGTGACGGTCAAAAAAAGACGTCGGTCGATGCATTGTGAACCAGGCAATAAAGGTTTGCACCAACTGTGGTGCACTACCCACTCTCCTCTAATATTTAGTAGGGGAGATCAAGTCACAGTGCACGTCTTTATAAAATTGGGTTTTATCAGCAACCCAATGCTTTTTTTTTTATTCCTGACCGGGTCGTCTACCCTGACTGTGGTTTTCGCGGTTTTCCACAGTTGTTTTCAGGCAAATGCTGGGGTAGTTCCTCTGAAAACACTGTCGCGACCGATTTTTTTTGCGACTCTGTGTATATTATATATATGGACTTGTGTTTATTATTGACTTGTGTGAATTTGGGGATGTATACCCCCGATATTGTGTAGGCCCTCTGTGACCTTTTGTCCTTGGGCTTCAAGCAACCAATCAATCAACCAACCAAAGAAGCTGTATGTAGCACTCTTTCATTAACCAAAATTTCTGCGATCTGACACATATATAAGAGAATATTTGCAGTTAAGGTTTTTGTTCTTGAAAAGTAATTATTTAACTCCCAATGGGATTTTTATTCTAGGTGTAATTATAAAACGTTAGTATTGCTGCAATATACCATTGACAAGTGTACTATATATCCAGCTACAATTTCAAACTGAAGTTGATGTTAATTAGCCATGTGGTCAGCTGTAAGGCCTTATTCAAGTCAAACTGGTTATACGGGGTACAAATTACAATGGCCCACAACATTATGGGGTACAGTGGGACATGTCCCAGCATACCCCTATTAATGATGTTGGCAAATATTTGTCTTCTCATTAATCATAACTTTAAATAAAAGCCATGTTTAAATATATGTTATATACTAGTAAAAATGGTTCACAATGACAGAAAAAGCCACATTTAGACAAGTAAGCAGTGAAAATATGAAAGCTGCTGTAATTACGATTAATTTTAATCGTTTTTGAAATTTATACTTGGAATTTTAAATTGACGTGCTGAATTAAACGTACACAATCAATGTGGTGTTCTTTTTCTTGTAAAATTTGTCTTAATTTCGCGTGGACCACTGAACAACCCATGTCATGTCCCACTGTGCCCCGGTATAGGGTACATTGGGACAGTCTGTGCAACCAACTTTAATCTTTTATTGCAAAAAAAATTGTACCTCTATAAAAAATGATGACAAAATGTGTACAGATCCTGAAGACTTGAATATTACTGTGTTATTATTTTAAAATTCTACAAGTTAAATATTTTTCTAAAAAAAAAAAATGAATTCTGAAAAGTGTACCCACTGTGCCCCGGTCTCCCACTATACGTACAGTTAACAAAAAGTTTCGTAACTGTTGCGTCTTAGACAAACTCGAAATCTGAATTGTTGACAGTTCCGATACATTTTCGATTAATAGAAAGAAATTCAAAGAAAATAATGTAAGGAAATCAGAAAAAAATACATGTTCAGACATTTCTATAACTATCCAAACTGTTCAATTGACCGCGTTCAGGATGTGTTTATTTCGTTTTTTAGACAGTGCAAACAAATGTATTTTCCTGCGAGCATTGTTAAACTTGAAAACAGAATTGTGTGTAACCTGCATGTGATTGCTACATAAAAATGCCATGTAGTAGGAAAGAGAAGATTTGCATGATATATATATACACATTGTATGTTCTATAGGCTAGTATTGCAATATTAACTTAGACTACATGTTAATGTAGCGCCTCAGTCAATGTTTAGCGAAGTTGTTTTTAATTTTTTCATTTTTATACTATAAAAATCCATTATTGTATTCAGTTATTCTAAATAATCGTCATTTGTCATGTTATAAGCGTTTTCGAATGTGTCAAACAGGGTGCTATTAAAATGCTTTGTTAATTTTAGAGGGTTTATAAATCAAATTGTTTGAAGAAAAAAAAAATTGAACTTTTTGTACAAATAAATCTTTTCGTACAAATAATGCATTTTATGTCTTTTATATCTTGTTTAAATACACACTAGACAAAGGTCTTTCCCCTTTATTTAGTGGATATTTAGGGATTATGGCATCGCTTATCAAAGCATCTATGAACTGTTTATCTTTCCCGCGGCAATGTTTTTTCATATAACTTCCCGGTATAGCATTTGTTAAACAATAGCATTTTTATACGAAATATTCAGCTAAAAGTTGATCATATTGGACAAGACATTTTAGATGATGTTCATTTATAACATCTAAATGCCCAACCAAAATCTTGGAAAACAACTCATTCGCTCAAGTGTTTCGGTTTTTAAATGAACCTATATATATACGATATAAATTATTTCAAGTTTGCTTATTTAATTAAAACTAAAAGGCAATTTTTGATATTTATTGAAGCAACAACAACTGTTAGTGAATGAGGGAACATTAATCCTGTAAATACAAATTTGTTAAAGTAGAAATATCTTTCGGTTTTCTTTTGGATTATTTTAAGAGATGCAATATAAATTGTTTGTAAATGTAAACAAATTTACTACGAATTTTAGAATGCTATAAGTGTTAGCTTTTTAGACACAACCTACTAAATCCACACTATTTAAGGATGTTTTTTTTTTCAATTCTCAGTCTATTTAAGTTTTTTGAGAAAAAAAAAATCATCAACATGCCCTTTGTTTGGTTGCAATATGCCACGCATCAGAAAATGAATTTTTTAAAAAAAAATTGAACTCTGTGTACAAACTTTATTGCAAAGCAAAGTTACAAAAATAGATCTTTGAATTTAAGTAACATATTTTATTGCAGCATAAATTCATTTTGTAAATTTCATGGATTTTCAGACTCTTTTCATGGATTTCCAGATTCTTTTCAAGGATTAATATTTCTAATACATTCTCATAAAAACGTATGCAGAAATATTTGCAGCCATATTGACATAGTACATTTTTTAAAAGCAATAAACACATTCATTTATTTGAAATTGAAAACTTAAAATTATTGAATGAATCATTTATTAATTAGTCTGCATATTACTATCAGTATGCAATAGATACTAAATGCAAGTACAAAATGTAATATTGTAAACATAAAATAATATACATATGCATTTGGAAAAAACGGAACAATTATTTTCGGTTTTTTGAAGAATAAATACACATTAAAAACTTATTAAGCTACTTAAATTTCATTAACATCTGTAAACATATTATCTAATGCTGAATGCGGCCCAATTTCATCAAGGGCCCGATGGCAGCAAGGCCGACACCCTAGTCCAGCGGTCGGGAACTTTTTTAACCATTACCCCGAAATATTTTTGCGTAAGTCGATATTACCCCCCGCCTCCCATCCCATTCTGAAAAGTAAACAATCAAAGTAAATTTTAAATAAACATTATTTATTGAATTAATTTACATCTACTTATTTATAAAAAAAAAGTTACATGAAAATAGTAAGTATGTAATAGACAAACAAAATAAAGTTTTTAAATTGGAACAAACAAAAATGTTAGCAATTTAAATATTAGAAAAATTTTCCTATTACCCAAAAAAATTTCATTTTTACCCTATTTGGGGTAATTTACCCCGGTTCCCCGACCGCCGCCCTAGTCAGTCCGCTACAGCTTCTGACCATCATTCATCATTCACCAGTAATTTTATCATATGTCCCAGCTTCAGAAAACAATATATTTTGTCCCACATTCCCATCTTTAGAAAACAATCCATTTTTGACGAACACACACGCTCGAAAAATGTTTATTTTATTGTAGGCTGAAGCCAGCTGAAGCTACAGCTGCGACACGAGTAAAAAACCAAAGTTTGTTCCCAAATCAAGATGGCGTCGAACAGGCACGTGCTCCCTCTGGCCGGTGCTGCTCCCTGGCGGCGCTCCGAGCGTCCCACGCAATCAGGACTAAAAATCCGCCGAACACCAAGTTGGAAAGTAAACGACTAGGGCGGCGATTCCATCGGCAGCGTCTTATTTCTAGCTTCTCTCTCCACCAATTCGCCGTCGTCCGAGCATGGCGTGAAAAGTCATCGTCTGCTTTCCGAAACCTCGCATTTTCTGCCACCGTTTTTTCGAAAAAAAAGGGCCTCCATTGTGTCGTCACATCCGACATGGACGGGGTGGGACTAGTCGGCGGATAATTGACGACGCCATTTTTGACGAAGACTGACGTTAGGTAAGCTGCCACTCATCTGTCTCTGTTCGCGTGCATGGCTAGGGGGGCTGCGACGCCGGGGCCCGGGTGACGACCCAGGGCGCAATTAGGTCACGGATTCCCGCCGTGGAGGAACCTGCGAGGCCGAATTTCCTCGTCGCCGTGTCTCCCCGGCATCTTTGGCGGGCCGTTTTTGTGCTTTTTAGCCAAACCCCCAACCGATCCTGTCTCCCCCTCCTCCCCCCTATTGCTCCTACCGTCGGCCACCGTCCATCGTTCTCACCGTTTGTCATCCCGCATGTCGATGTCCGAACGCGGCAGCACGGCGTCGGGCCCCCGACCGTCGCATGGTCGGGGAGAATCGCTACCGAGTCCGGAATCTGTAAAGCGGACGATGTAAGGCCTGACGCGGCCTCCATGTTTGACAGGCGCGAGGGCCAGCCCAACGTCAATTAGTTTAGGCCGAGACGGGGACTGGTGCGCGAGTCGTTTGGCTGCTGGCTTTCTCCTCCCTTTCCGAAAACCACTTATTTTTGAAATACGCTGAAGGCTTTTTTCGTTTCGGTATTCTGCTTTCATGTGACGGAGGACCAAAAAGGTAGTCTCGGGGATCTGGAGATGTTAGGCCTAACCATGGACAAACTGCGAAAATGTCGTGTTTTTTTTTCTTCTTTCCCCCCACCGCCAGAATAAGGAAGAAAGTGTTGAAAATCGGCGTGATGTTGCGAATTGACGGGTTTCGTAGGCGTAGCCAAGTGGAATTGGGGAGGGGGTGTCGAATTCCGCCACCGTACCCCTCGTGGGAGGGGAACTGACAGGGGTGGGGACAGGGTGCCTACTATACTGTGAAAGCGTGCTTAGGCAAGGTCGCACAGGATCAGTTGATATACGACCCCGGGTAAACAGAGGATCGGTTCAAGTTCAAGTTTAGCATCGTATTAATGATAACGAAAGGGTTAGTTCTGTTTAAACTATGTTTGAGGTCTTATCTGAGACTCTGAGGTTAATCAGAATTACAGAATCCGTTATGTCCAGTAGAATCCCGTAGATAAGCTCAAATGAGAAAAAAACCTAGCCTGTAAACACCTAAGGGGCCATTCAAAAAGGACGTCCCTGAAATTCCTCCAAAAATCCACCCTTTATTCCTCCCCACCCCTGTCCACATGGTGTCCATTTTAGCCCGGACCCCCCTCATAATCTAATTTTTACTTCTCATGTCCTTCATTTTTTTAAAAAAGTAGGGTGTCCAGAAAGTTTGTTAGAACATACAATTAATTGACCATCCTATAAATATCCAAGCACCCACCTCACTACCAATTTCACGACATTTTTAAAAATTTTTCTCATTAACGGAAATTTCCTACCTCGAAGGAAAATTACAGTATAAAATTGCTGTTTAGCACAAGTGTATTGTTAATTTCAGACTTTCCCAAGGTTTTCAAAATTCAACTACATTTGGGACTGTGGACACATTTCTTCTGGTGTTCATTTCCCCATTTACTAACCTTTAAAATTTCGTGGAATTGATAGCGAGGTGGTTGTTTGGAAATTTATAGGATATGGGCCTTTGTATTTTCTAACAAATTTTCGGGACACCCTAATTTTCAGAAAAATTAAGGACGTCTATGAGAGGAAGGTGGAGGGGGGTGGAGGAGGGGCGTTACCTATTGCCAGTGTCCAGTAGCCTTGATAAAAATCTGGAAATTTGCTTGATTTTTAGGACCTTGATAAAGTCGGGAATTATACTTGAAATTGGTGTTAAACGCTTGCAATTTTCTGACAACGTCGGGAAATTTCTATTTTTAGGAAAGATTCTATGAAATTTGAAATATGAATAGGCTATTCTAGAAAAATTACTTTTTTTATATATATTTTTTTTTTTTTACAAATACTAATGTGTTGATTATTCATGCGAGGCGATCCTTGAAAATGTAAAGAATCAAATAACCTTGGAAGCCTTGAATATGCTTGAAATTTTCCAACAATATTAATGGATATCCTGATTGGCCCAATGATGGACCGGAAGCTATTGTATACGTTGACTCAATCAATATTCGTCGACATGCTGAACATGGTCCAAAATTGACCTGACGATTTTTGGTTACTTGGTTTCTCCTTTTTGAATCAAAGCAAACAAATGATCAGTTCAAGTATGCCATCTCTGGCTCGGTTCAGCCTGAGTAATAATACTTAAGTCAGAGATCAAAGTTAAAAAATGTTATCACTGGATTAAAGATTGGTTAGGATTGTCGAAACCTCATTGTACACAACCTCGTTAATGATGGTTCCAATTAGTATTAATCGGTGCACAGACAATCTTTGATATCTGCACGGATCAGTTAAAGAATTTTTTAAATACAATGTTATGCTCTTTTTCGTTTGATTTAATTCTTCCCGAGTTCGGTTGTAATTAACAGTTTTCATGTTTGTTTAATTCAGTTCACTGCGTTTATTTGATGTTTCTCTGAACTGAACGGAAAAACGTTATTGGAATTTCTTGTTCTGGTTCTACAACTCCTGGTAGCAAACAAGCTTTGTATAACAGAATCTGAATGTTCAGTAAATCTAGCAGCCTCCATTTTTTAAAAAAAATAATTTAAAGATAAAACGTAATTTTGTTTAAAACTTATTCATGCAGTAATCGGAATTGGCCTGTTCACCCCCCCCCCCCCATGTACGTTAAGCTCAGCCTTGATTTGTAATTAATGTTTGTCCATGGCTTGTACTTGTAAACTTGTAGTTCATGTGTACTTTATGTACTTTATACACCTGGCTACGCCATATGGCACTATACATGTGCTGGCTGCAATAGGGAATTTGTTTTCATAATTTAAACATAATTGAAAGTTCCAAATCAGCTTTTTTTCGAATTTTTCTATTTAAAATTATAAAATTAACCATTAATTACAAATTTATAATGCACATTTCTACTACCAATGTCTATAAGGCTTTAGTATTGATAGTTTGGCAGCCTTTGATAATCTTGATAAACTTTTATCATTAATAATTAAAATCACTGGTATAGTTATTATACAAAATTCTACGAAAGGATAAGGGTCGAAAATGTGCTTATTTTCAGATTTTTTTTCTTGAAATTCCAGAATTAACATGGTAATTATAATGCAAATTTCTATACTAAGAGACGCTATGGCTAGTTTTGATAGTTTGGCAGCTACCTTCTTATCGTCACGTCCTTGCATGATAGACTTTATAAACAACTTTTACTATTAATAATTAAAATTACCGATAATTATTATGCAAAATTTTATTACCAGAGGAGACGGTTTGGAAGTTACTTTCTTTATGGCTACTTCCATGCATGATAAATTTTTAAAGTTTATCATGCATGAAAGTGGCCATACGATATGCAAATATGTGTGTGGGACCATTGAAAAAAGTCGCTTGTAAAATCTTGCGTTATTTATGGTTTCAATTTGAAATCTTAAAATAAATTAGTGTTGGTTGACGTATACCATTATGCAGACAAAGATGAAGGCGGAGGAAATAGTATGTACTTTACCAAATGTTTATCATGTATACTGCCAAGAATATGTTGGCATCATCTCCATTTGCAACCCACTTGAGACCATTTGAGAATTATAAAAAAAAATCGAGAATAACGAATTGAGTTCTCTCTCTCTTTGATTGCAAGAATCTACAGTGCGTTTCCCGAAACGAGCGAAATTTTAAGTGTTGACAAATTTGTTCGTACATCGAGAATGCAATATTTGTTCTCTGTGAAGTTTTCTTAAAAATGCAGAAAACGATCTCGCGCTACCATTTCTTATTGCAGCTCATCTTAATAAGTAGCAATTTTCACAAGTGTGCAACTATACGAAACTGCCTATTGCTATTACCATTTTGCCGAGAGAAATCTTTTCTCCCCATGCAGACCTCAACCCAGACGTTGTGACAATTAAAGTAATGATAAAGGAAGGCTTGGCTATACTTTTGTGCCAAAAAAATCGCATCAGGCCTGCAGACTTCTGCAAAAAAGGGGCCGCTTTTTTTTTGCCCCCTTTTCCTATAGAAACTATCGATGCTTGTGTGTGCAATTGCTAGGCATTTGACCCGTGATTTAAGATGCTGTAACTTATTATTTCGACGTACAGCCGAGCTACTAATGCTAGGTGTGCGTATACGCTAAATATAGGCTCCAGCATGTTGGTCTACCCAAAGATTTTTAGTGTTTTAAGGGGCAGGCAAGAAGCGAGGAAACCTGAGATCTTCACAGTTTTGCACTGTTCTTGACTCTGTCGAAGGTATACCATTGTCTTTGGGAGGTAGGTTTTGTTTTGGTGTTTCTTGGTGCAAATTTTGGTTTAGGGTACCTCATATTTTGGCGCCCTCATGAGGCCCCGAGCCATTTAGGATGTACCATTAGGGAAAATTGACTTTGAGCCATCTTTGTAGTCTGCCTAAGGGTGGAAAAGGGTTGCAGAAAATGATTAGTCGAAAATGTCATTACTGTGAATCACTCCGTAGATGGCTTTCAGCTCGTCATTTCATACAAAAAAATGTATGAAATTGTGGAAAGACTAAAAATTAATGCCCGAAATTGCATGGAAGCCATCTTACGAGTCCTATGCTGATTCAGTTTTTAGTGGTTAATCAGCAATACGTTTCAAGGTAATTTTCAGGTGTAAAATGAGGCAATAGAGGGGAACTCACTGTTTTCACGAATTTTTTTAACATTAAAATAATTTCATAACAAAATTGTTTTAAATTATGGCTTTCTGGCGTATTGTAGAAAGAAGGAATAAATGCCCGAAATTGGAAGCAATCTTACGAGTCCTATGCCTATTTAGTCATTAATCAGCAATACGTTTCAAGGTAATTTTCAGGTGTAAAATGAGGCAATAGAGGGGAACTCACTGTTTTCACGAAT
>JAQGBW010005842.1:0-11391 GCA_034698625.1 Julus scanicus
GACCTCGACCCGGGAGCGAACCCAGCATTTAGGATCGAGAGGCAAGCACGTAACCCACTCGACCATCGGCGTCGGCTAAAAAAATGGATTAAATGGCTACATGTCTAAAATGGATAAAATGGCTACATGTGTAAAATGGATAAAATGGCTTTATGTCTAAAATGGATAAAATGGCTACATGTCTAAAATGGATAAAATGGCTGTATGTCTAAAATGGATAAAATGGCTTTATGTCTAATATGGATAAAATGGCTTAATGGATAAAATGGCTAAAATGGCTATATGGCTAAAATGGCTATTTGGCTAAAATGGCTATTTGGCTAAAATGGACACCATCTGGACAGGGGGTAAGGGAGCAGGTGGTCAATTTTTGAAGGAATTTCGGGGACATCCGAGTAGCCCCTAAATTTCATTTAGATTAAAAAACAAATGTTTCCTTGTTTTTAATGCTGTAAATTTATGACAAGTTCTTGGTACTCTTAAGAATACGTTCTATAAAGTACACCATGAACCGGTCGTTGTTTCTATCGATGTCCTATGTTTCTTAACCCTATTTCATATTTTGAAACAATGATATTTGGCATGCTTAGGATATATAAAAGCAATGGCGTTTTGATTTGGATGTCTGAGGTGTTTTTTTCCTGATTATATATTCCCCGAAGGGGATTTTGTATACAGCCAATATTAGCTGCATAAATTAATTGAAATATTGTTATTTTGCACGAAGGGAATTGCTCCTTTTTATCCCTTCTTCAAAGGGCACTCGCTCAATTGCCGACGACGAGGTTTTTTTTAGGAGGGAAAGTTGAGCCATATCATAAACACCTAATCAGAAACAACCAAAAACACGCATGAAAAACAGAATTTTTTTTTGTCAGTGAGCTTATATAGCGTGTACTGAGATATTGACCTTATATTGCCGTAAGCGATGGAAATTTCTAGAAAAAAATATATATATAAAAATACGGCAATAACGAGGATTCAAAAAATGAAATCTATATTTACGAATGTGAATCTAATTCTCGGTTTACAATCGTGCGTGGAATCTTGAAAATTTACGTCACATAATACATTTATAGTAATGTTTAGTAATGTATAGTAATATTTAACCCGTAATTATACTGGAAATGTTGGCAGCCTGGAAATTAAGAGATCATAACTCGTTATGCTGGATATCATAAAAATGTAATATTCATAAAGTTTAACATTTTTATAATTATTTTTATATTTCTATTAATGTGGCACCTGGTACATAGTAAAGTCAATAGAGATATTTGGGCCATTCGCAAAGTACGTCTACCGAAATTCTTTCAAAAATTGACCCTTCCCCCCCACCCTCTAACCCTGTCCACATGGTGTGTATTTTAGCCAAAGACCCCTCATCCCCCCCATCCTCATAGACGTCCTTATTATTATTATTTTTTTTTTTTGAAAAGTAGGGTGTCCAGAAAATTTGTTGGAACATACAATGGCCCTCCTTTGAATTTCCAATCAGTACCCCTATCCCCTGTCCACATGGTGTCCATTTTAGCCATTTTAGCCAAACGTTTTTATCCCCCCCTCATCCTCATAGACGTCCTTATTATTATTTTATTTTTATTTTTGAAAAGTAGGGCGTCCAGAAAATTTGTTGCAACATACAATGGCCCATCCTATAAATTTCCAATCAGTACCCCTATCCCCTGTCCGCATGGTGTCCATTTTAGCCACAGACTCCCCCCTCCTTCCCCCTAATAGACGTCCTTAATTGTTTTTAAGGGCGAATTTATACGAATTTGAGTACATTGAATGAATTTTTGAGTAACGAGTAAAAGAGTACCGAGTACAAAGAGTAATTTAAATGCAAAATGTACAAAAGTAAATAACTCAAAACGTATGAGTACAATGCACTCGATTAGAAAAATGTACTCACAATGGGTGATTACAAATGTCCTCGAGTATTAACGTAATCTGAAATTATGAGTACTGATGAATAGAAATCTTTTAAGTAAGTAATTGAGTCCCATTTAACACATTTGAGTAACGAGAATGATTAACTTGAAATGAGGGTCATGCTAAAAGCTAATATGAATTTAATTTATACATTTCTACTTATGGTACTTTTGTTATCGGATGTACTGTTCTTTTTTCCTTAATTATTAAAATTTCGCTAATGTCTAAGATGGTTTATTTTGTGTACTCATATCTATTAAGATTTAAAATTTTAATTGTTTCTGCTCGTAATAAAACCAACAGTGTTTAAAATAAATCGAGTTCCATAATAATACTTTTGCAATCCGCCATTCTCGTAATCAGTACTCCTACTCATGAGTACAATTTGCCCGAGTCTTCCCTTTCTTAATATTCAAGATTGCTGAATATCGTTATTCCGCATCCAACAAGTAATGCATTTGTTGCTATTTTAGAAAACAAAAGCTAAGCCATGTCATCTTATCAGACTCTCATAAAGTCGGCTGAATTTTGAACAAATCGGCTTAAAGATAGCGACCCACATCACGAATATTCATCCGATTTTCTTAAACTTAAAGTTTGTAGAAAACAAGTAAGAAAAAGCCGTGTATATACTTTCCAAAATGCTGTCTTTAAACGTATTATATATGCGAGAACATATGCCAAAAGTGGACTTATCTGAAAAACACAGGACCAAGAGTAAGTACATGTATATAATAAGATCGATCTTATAAGTCCCTCCCTCGATCCCCATGGGTGGAGTGGGTCCCCAGTCATCCCTATTCTGGAAAATCTCTATAAAATACGATGCATGCAGGATTATTTTATACGTTCGCCAACATATGCTACTGAAAATCCCTTATCGTAATTCGTTATCCTATTTAGATAATCCTCTGCTGCTAATTCTCAAAGTTAGGGCAACTATAAAACGATATCTCCTCTATTGCACGCTGATTGAAAGCCTGATCGCTTGATTAACGAAACTTATCTAATTGAGACTTATTTTTAATTACAACTAATTCTTGATTGTTTACGGATTCACAGGTAGAGAAAATATTTGGGAAATTACATTTAAGGGCTGTTTTGGAAATATATAGATGGCTATTTTTAAATACATTTTAGATGTAGATCAGAGTATATTTCCATATTATAGTAGTGCTCAAATCTGTATTTATAACTCCTCCTTCTCCCTGAAATTCAAGAAATGTAAAAATTTAAAACCGAATCGACCTTAGAGCCGTTGGGGATAACTGCACTTTTGCAATAAAAGTGCGATTTTTATGCTCTGGAAATGATATTTGTTGAGCATTAAAAGTATGATTTTTCTAAAAAAAAGTTAGATTTCCTAAATAAAAGTACGATTTTTCTAAATAAAAGTAAGATTTTTCAAAATAAAAGTAAGATTTTTCAAAATAAAAGTAAAATTTTTCCAAATAAAAGTACGATTTTTCTAAAAAAAAAAAAAAAAAAAAAAAAAAGTACGATTTTGCTAAACAAAAGTACGATTTTTATAAACAAAAGTACGACTTTTCTAAATAAAAGCACGATTTTTATAAATAAAAGTACGTTTTTCTAAACAAAAGTAAGTTTTTTTTTTAAATAAAAGTAATTTTTATAAACAAAAGTACGATTTTTATAAATAAAAGCACGATTTTTATAAATAAAAGTACGTTTTTCTAAACAAAAGTACGTTTTTTTTAAATAAAAGTAATTTTTATAAACAAAAGTACGATTTTTATAAATAAAGGTACGTAAGTATGCTTTTTCTAAATAAAAGTAAGATTTTTCTAAACCAAGTACGATTTTTCTACTAAATTTAGTGGCAATCGTGCTTTTTGCACGATTTTTCTAAATAAAAGTAAGATTTTCGCAATTTTCAAAGATATAAACGCAATTTGTCTCCATTAAAAGTGGGATTTCTAAGGTAAATATGCAATTACTATTTCACCTGGGATAATTCTCTCTGTTCTGCCAAGCCCTGCATAAAACTAGGATCCTAAATATATGTCCAAAAGAGTCCACCCCAACATTCTGGACCTTCAAAACGTAATAACATACACAGCCTTGGTATTGATCATTTTTTTTGTCCAAATACAGTATACATTACATACATAATTTTATTTGTAAACCATATGTGAACATATATGAACCGTGTCCATGTTTTCTATAAAAAGACATAAAACGTCATTTAAATCCGGAAACATTACTTCGTTTTTTAAAATAAAAAGTTGTGTATTAAATTTGTAAAAGTAAAGCAGGGTCTTTCTTCTAAATTAGATTGTATGCTTCAGAATCGAAATTTCATCGAAGTAGAAGAAAACATGTTTGGAGTCCTTTGTTTCCACCCATTTGCGTCTACAATGATTAAATTAATTAAGCTTACGCAGATGATCAAATTATCCCACAATTGCTCAAATTAACGAATGAATTTGGGATTTGTCTATACATGCACTCGAAACCTTTATTCAACTTACATTAATTTACTAATTAGAAGGCACAGACAATTACAGTAAATCTAACGAAATTCTGAATCATTCGATACCAGATACTTAATTAATATGTGTATTTCCATACCACGTTTTCAACATTATTTTTAACTATACATGAAATATATACCTATAGAGCGGGTCAGTCCACGAACAATTAAACTTAAATCTTCACTCAAAGCCACATTAGTTTTAATCCGAACTGCCCAATTACCAAAATATGTTTAATTAAAAAATTCAAAATGTTTCAAAAATCGCCAAGTTTTAAACAGCAAAACTTTAACGTTAAAATACTGCGAGAAATTAGTGTTAGAAACATGTTTTGAATATCCTAAAATATTATCCAAACCAGTGTTTCAACAACATCGTAAATAACGTTAAAACAAAATTAATAAAAGTTTTATGAATCTAATGATTGATTTTGAGTATAATGTCGTTATTCAATTGATAAAATTATACATCAGTTTGTAATGTACATTAATGAGTACATCGGATAATATACCAACAAATATTTTTACTAAAAACTTTGCAATACAGGAAAGCAAACAAACTTAAGTACTTAACATAAAAATTTATTTTATGTACTAGTTATGGGTAAATCTTTTCAGCATTATATGGAAACATTTGTTATTCTTTTAATGCTTACATATTTAAATGTTTAAATGCTGATATTATAATGTCAATTTTTAAGTACATTAAAATTACCTTGAAATACGTATCAAATACGTTATATAAACGTAGTTAAAGTCCATGCACGCATAATCCAAAGAAGGTTGGAATCATGCAATCAGTCAAAGGTCAAAGGAAAACTCATTTATCAAACTATGCCGGCAATGCAAAAAAAATAAGACTCCCGTTTTACTGTTTTCAGATAATTTATCGGCAATATGCAAATTTGGCACCTATTTTATCCTTTTTAGATATTTTTGTAGAATTATGCGATTTTAAAATCACGCCAATTTACAAAACATGAAAATCGTAAAATTTCACAAAACAATATTTTTAGTAACTGCATAAGCCAAAGTTAAAGTTAAATCAATTTCCAAAAATAACACTAATAAATAATTAAAAGTGCATGATTTAGGCTTGCGAAACACATTGACTAAGTACATAGCTCAAAATATAAAACACTAAACATATTTCCCCACGACCTTTGCTATTTAAACAAGAGTTACACAATTTTAAATTCTTGCCAATTTAACAAACCTGGAATTTATATTAACATCACTGGAAACACAATTAATTTAATCGCAATTATGTAAATTTATTAAAAAAAATAATTTAAAATTAGAATATTGAATATTGGAACAGAATTAATGCGCGTGCGGAACGATGGTACGCACGTGCAGATCTATAGAACGATGGAACGCCTACACGTGCAGCTTACGCTAATTAAAATAAATTCGAAAATCTTAATAGTTTACAACATTAAGTTTAGTAGTTGACAAATTCATTGTACGCGAGACAAGTTAAAAGTTAAATTAATTTCTAAAAACAATACTAAATGAATATGACTAATGAGCGATTTTTGATCGCCTCAAGGTACTTGCGAAATAACAAGTTACGAATGTTCACCTATTGACAAGGTATGCATATTTAAAGAATCAAAACTAATGCAAATGCATTAGTTTTCTAGGTTACTTTTAAGAAATCTTTTTTAAAAATGGTGTAAAAATAAATCTAAATGGTCCTACCTGCGATTCAATCTTCCAAGAAGGTATCGAAGTGGAGGGGGGGGGGGGGAGGGGAGATAAAGCGTTGCTTCAGGGTGAATTGCACACGTGGGATCCCTATAGTAATAATACAAATAACGAGAGGAGTGAGTTGCACGAAAGAGGAGGAGGAGGCACGCGGCTCTCCAGATGCCACTAGTTGACAAAATGAGAAGAGCCATGGTTTTTCCAGCTTCACATTGCGTTCAATAAAAATAGCTCCGGAAGAAGGCGCCACTATATGGGCACAAACAACTTGGAAGAAAATCATTCAAATGCCGGACGAGATAGGGACCATTCATAAAGAACGTCCTCAAGAATGTGGACACCATGTGGAAAAGGGGAGAAGCCATTATGGACATCCACTAATGATTGTATTTTCAGTTTTTGGATTTCCTGTTTAATTGAGTTTTAAAGATCAGCGAAAGAGGGAATGGACACCGGAAGATTCCAAATCTACTTGAATTTTTAAAACCTCGGAAAAGACGGGAATTATATGCCTCAATTTGTGTTAAACACCAATTTTATCCTGGAATTTCCCTACTGGGTCAGGAAACTTTGGTTAATTAGAAAAATCTGGAAAAATGTCGTGGAATTGGGACCTTGGAAATTTATAGGATGGGCCTTTGTATGTTGCGACACATTTTATGGACACCCACCCTATACTTTTCAAAACAATTAAGGACGTCTACGAGGGAGGGAGTTGGCTGGGGGTAAAATGGCTAAAATGGATACCATGTGGACTGAGGAGAGGGAAGGGGTCAATTTTTGAAGGATTTCAGGGACGTAATTTTGAATAGCCCCAATTAATGACGGTGGGAAGGGAAGATAGGGCCATCTTCGTAGAACAAAATGGTAAATAATATCCTTAATGTTAAAACATGAATATTATTTGGATACCTGTTAGGTTTTCTCAACCTCCCTCCTCATGAGAGCCCAACCATTTTATAAAATTATAAATCTCCATATAAAAAAATGTTAAGATGGCTGCAAATATATCTGAAGTGGGACTACACAAAAGAACCTCGTTAATACGAAATAATTGGGACTGGGACAAGTTCAGATTAGCGAAATGTACATAGTGTGAATATTATCAAAGTAAACTGCACATGTAGAAGTACAACGAATACATAACATAATTGCATAAAATACATTCAATATAGACACTAAATGAACATGTACATGTGTAATATACTGCATTTCATTCTTTTTGAATTTCTGTTCGGATTAGCGGAGTTCCACTGTACTATAGTTTTATGAAAAAATAAGGAAATTATCTAGAAATATAGTAATTCCTGAAAACAGTCTGAGAACCATGAAAATAATTTTTCCAAATGAATTTATAAATTATTATAAAAGTAATATTTGTCAATTCAAGAACTAGCGAACAAATCGAAGATCCCTATTGTAAAGGGATCTTTTTTCTGTTTTATTATTTAAAAAAATGTTTTAAATCACTGCCATTAGTAGTCACTATCTGTATGACAGTACAATTAGGACGGATAAGAGGGGTTCTACTGCATCTGAAAATAAAGTGGATTACATAAAAACAAGTGATACTGATTAATTTTTTTCCAGGCCCTTAGGCAAAATCACATTTTTTTTTGTAGATTACACTTGTTTACTTCAATTATACTGTATGTCGTTGCTTTTGACACTTATCAAAACAAACTTTTTTTCTTATTCTGATTGCAAACGTGAAATTAATCTTGCAAAGTAGACAACCCAAATTTCATTCTGTTTTACATAATTAGCCAGATATAAATTTAATTAGAAATTACATCCTTAGGGATCCTAATAGGGCCTGGCACAGACAACATGTATAATCCAATTTAAAATAGGAATAACAAAAGTCATAAACAGTAATGACATATAAATGCAAAAAATAACGTTATTTGGTTAGTATATTATTTATTATTGCATACGTATACAGGGTGGCCACAAAAAAAGCTGCACCTTTTTCATAAATTCAAGACTTTTTTTTGTTTTTAATCAAAGTAAATCCAATTTTGCACAAATTTACTCAACAATCGTACAGCTATTTCAATTTGGTACTCAAAGTCAATCTGCCGCAACACTTGCACCATTGGTCAACTGACAAGTCGATTACTGTTTGTCAGAGTTCATTCCGAGCGACCGGAATTCGGCCAATGGCGCATGTGTTGCAGCAGATGGAGGACAATTGAGTACAAATTAAAATAGCTGTTTTGTTTGTAAGTTTGTTGCCTATATTTGTGCAAAATTGGATTTACTTGGATTAAAAAACAAAAAAGTTGCGAATTTATGAAAAAGGTTCACCTTTTTTTGTGGTCACCCGTAGATGTTCCACACGTATTAAACATATAGATTGAGAATATTTTCAAACATCGTACAAAGGAAAACCAATAATTTTTTTCCAAATCTCAGATGAGTCCTTCGGGGTCCCAACTTATAAATATACGAATTATCTCAACATGCAGAGGCGAAAACGAAGGTCCTTAGACAGATAAAACTACATATTTATATTTATTTGTCTAAAACACTCGAAGAGTACAGTATATCTGGATTTTGCCATGCAAGTAGTTTTTAAAGAGTTAATTAAGCTGTAAAATTACAGATAATTGTTTTATAATCTTCGATAACGAAGCTCATTGTTGGCTAGTAGAGTTGTCATTTAAAATGTAACAATAAATGATTACAGCCATTATCATTTTAGATTAAAACTAAATCTAGGCAAACTACAGATTTTCCCATATCTTATGAAGTAGTGCAATATCTATTTAAAAGTTTCTATAACATCGTTTATTTTAAAATAAAATTACAATCATAGTTTCAACAAATACAACATCTGAATAACGGTTGTCGCAAAGAGCTGTTTTCTTAGTTCAATCAAATTAAAGCTTTGAACAATTCTTGTTTAAATAGAAATTGGCATTTTAGGTAACATGAAATTCAGGAAGATCCAGTTATAGTAAGAGAGAATGGAAATATATAAACAACATGTATTAGTTAAAATATTTGGATTATGTTGATATTTTTGGTAATAGTTGACATATGCCAATTCGTAGTTTTACCGTACATTAGGAACTTTTCACACCGATGTATGAAACAGCTTTACCAGTTTTCTTTAAGGATTCCAAAAGCTGGTCGGATGACAGCGTGGAATCCACATAAACCCTGTGAGCCTCCAGATTAATGTCCACTTTATTGACTCCTTGCCCTAGGAATTAAAAAATAAAAGGTTATAATTTCAGTATGTTACGTTCGAGGAAAACAGGAACTTGTGGGTAAAATAGGGTTACGAGTCAAACAATGAGGCATACTGTATATGAGTTATTTATTTATTTATCATTACTAATTCGCCAAACCAGGAAACATCTGCGGTCGTGTTAAACGGTTCGCGGTTATAAAATCCACACAGCTGTTATCAGCACGAAAACTTCCCCAGTGACCCATATTTCATTTTCATTAATAAATTCAATAATTATTTCTGTTGTTACTTCATTTCATAAATTAAAACCCCAAAATATATTAAATTACAGTAGATTTAATTTGTAACTTATCTTAAATTAAATAAATTTCCTATTTATTTAACTATCAGTTTTACCGCATGCTCAATTGATAGACTACGATAATTTTAGATTATAGATTTAGATTAGAATAATTATAAGTTAGAGATAAATACTAGTCTAATCCCCGTACCACAATTGCTTAAATAACATGAGCTTGAGACCGAGCTGCGTCTCAAGTCCCAGATGCATACTGCACAGAAAAATTGCCAAGTCGAGCTCAAGACTGCCAAATGCGAGACTCGAGCTGCAGTTTGGTAAGCAACAGAAGTACGGGCCTAAGATTTTCTGGAAGTTGATGCAATTCATTAAAATTGAGATGTTCAGGTCACTAAATTTCCTGAGATAAATTTTTTATAGAAGCTTGTCTAATTTTACGCATTTTAATGACCGAGGCCCACAGTTAATAGTTATTAATTGGCTATACTACTGATCCGAGTCTGACCTACAACTATCACAAATTAAAGACTATGTGACAGAGTCCACGACAACGTTAATACAGAAGCTATAAATAATTGCTTATCAAACCAATGAATTCAGGACTATTTGTTGAATGTAGTTTAACCAATCTCAGACACTGTGAGTCATAAAAACGTAGAACCCAATAAAAAAAAATCCCAACTTCGTGAAAAATGCATCGATTTAAATGAAATTTGGCACTTACATAGAACAATAGTTAGCACATTTTATAATTCATTTTTATTCCTACACTACTGTTCTAAGTAAGGGCCAAATTTGATTTAAATCGAAGCATTTTTTACGAAGTTGTGATTTTCTTAGTGGATTCTACGTTTTTATGACTCACAGTGTAGTCTAATTTACCACTGGAATGTCCAGCATTACTCTACTTATACGAAGCCTTTTTCAAGCATATTTACCTTCCAATTTGCCAAGTACACGTTTCACTGCGTTGGAACATCCTTCGCACGTCATCTCCACGTTAAATTCATGAACCTTAATTAAACAACAATGTTGATTTCATTTATTACAACACATATGGTGAGCAATTATGCAATTCCAATCCACCACGATAGAAAGTTGAACCGGCATTATTTAATTATTTTAGCATTAATGACACTTTTTCTTATAAATAAGACTAATGAGTAGTTACCTGAGATGCCATCTTAATCTAAGAAACGTTAGTTCAAACGAAATTACAGCAAAAAACTTGGAAAATCCAAAAATACGTCAACTCAACACCCACTATGTAGACGTGTAGCGAAATTCGAACCGATGAGATATTATCAGGATGCGATAGTGGCGCCTGCAGCGGTTAACACGAATTTCGAAGGCAAAAGCGCTTTATCTTAAAACCTCACAGTAAAATACAGGGTGTCTTAAAATAATTTCTTACATAAAAACCACAATATTACATTCATTTTGAATATTTTTTTATAAAATGACTAATAATAATCAAAATTGAATAAAATATTAAGTGTCTTCAGTATGAGAAAATTATTTCTCATATATATATATATATTTTTTTCCAAATTTTTTTAATTACTTAGGGGCCATTCAAAAAGGACGTCCCGAAATTCCTTCAAAAATTGATCTCCCCCACCCCAAGGCCGTATATATGGGGGGAAGGGAGGGCATGGGGATAGATCCCTACCCACGAATTCCAATAAATTTTACAAATTTCAACCCGATTCCGCCAATTTTCCGCGATTTTTGGACCATATTTCCTCTTTCTCC
>JAQGBW010005843.1:0-11390 GCA_034698625.1 Julus scanicus
GCGACAAAATTATTAAACCCTTTCAGTGATGGATAACACGCCAGGTGCGCGTAGCGCATCGGTACCGGGTTGCTAGTAGTAATATGGTTTTATAGTATTATACTGTAATTATTATGTTCTCCACAGAATAAGCTTAATCTTTACTAAAACCCTTTTAAACGAGAAAGACCACTTTTACTACAGTATGATATAAACACCTCAAAAACAGATCTCTCAGGAGGACAGGAGGTTCCATGTTTCTTTCCATCTGCCCGAAAACTTCACGCAATGAAATATTAAAAGAAAAACTGTTCTTTTCTTGTCATATAAAATGGGTTTAAGTCGAATTGCCTCGATCAAACACTCGTTGGTGAACGCTGCCATCTTGGAAAATGCATACAAAAAGCTCGGATTTTCGAGCTTTTGCGTTGCGTCAGATACGTTTGTAAGCGTTTTTCCAGCATCATTGCATACGCAGCACCACGCAACACGCCAAAACAGCAACAAACGCAGCAGTGTGTAGAAGTCTTAATTTTTAGCGTAAAAATGAACTAAGGATTTACAAATATGCCATCTTGTTTCAAATATGATTCAAACATTGAAATATACAATTTAATTACAATTTCAGTCCGATTACAGTTGATCAAGTCTCGACTTCCTCTCTGAAGTTTTCGATATGAATTCTTTTAAGACAACTATAAGTCAAGCGTAGAGGTTAGTTCTGAGTCTACATGTAGAATCACTGTATGAACTCGTACCGTGATATCGTACTTCTCATGTATGTTTTCCGTCTCCTTAAGACCACACTGATGATAAAAAAACTACACATATTTCGTTTTGAAGTTTTTGCTTTACATCACAGATTTGAATCATAAAAAAATTGCTGAAGAACATTAAAACAAAAAAATGTTTTGGACTAATAATTTGTAAAAAAGTTGGTATGGCAGCTGCCCATACCTGCCATACCGGTAAAAAAGTTGGTATGGCAGCTGTCATACCTGCCATACTGGTTCCAGGGCCGCTGCTCGTTTCGCGGACTTTACAATGTGTAGGATGTTGTCGTAACAAGCGTAGCGTAGCAAAAACGTGACAGTACGAAGGAGCCTTGAATTTGCACATGCTGCCAGCAGGTGGCAGCATGAGAATTCAAATTAACGGACATTTTTCAAACTTGTTTATTAATTTAAAAAATCTACCATTTCAAAGTGAAAAACGACATCATTATACGCTTGCTGCTTTATCAAGCTATATTTTAAACAATTTTTATTTTATCTCTTTTTGTTTGGCTGTGAGCAGGTTTTAAAATTTCACTCATTGAAAGTGATAGGGTTGTGAACCACCTTAAAAGTACCCACATTACATCCTAGATTTACTACTTATCCACCGAACTCTCCATGTCTCATCAACATTAAATTTGCACATGTGTAATTTGAAATACCATTGCCGATGATTACGATTTTAGGGTTCCACGTGAAATTGATATGGTTTGTTGCGTGCCTTTACACGCGGCCATTTTTTCCAAATTCGCAAAACAAGGTTGTCGATAATTCACTTACCAGCTTGTTGTTTAACGATCGATATACATTCGGGTATTCCATGAAAACTTGAAAATCCACGAGTAATCCATGAAAACTTGAAAATCCACGAGTAATCCATGAAAAGACTTAATTGTCATCCGACATGGCGCAATTGCATGAATGAACTTTGTACTTATATTTTTATAACTTTCGTTCACGTGACTTTTAATGACGCCTAAATTTGTCCAATGGTCGTAAAGTCTTGCGGCGTTTTTTTTTTTTCTCGCCAAGTTTATCATGGTGGCTGAAAAGTCATGGTCATGTCGCATATTAACTTAGGGACCATTCATAAAGGACGTCCCAGACATTCTTTCAAAAATTGACCCCTCTACCCCATGTCCACACGGTGTGTCTATTGTAGCCCAGACTCCCCCCTCCCCACCCACATAGACGTCATTAATTTTTTTTCGTAAGGTGTCCAAAATATTTGTTAATTGGAACATACAATTTGGCCCATGCTAGTAAGTATATATTTCCAAGCAGTCATCTCGCTGCCAATTAATTCCACAACATTTTATCAGATTTTTTTGATTAACAGAAATTTCTGACCTCAAAGGGAAATTCCAGCATAAAATTGGGGTTTACCACAAATTTAGGCATAATTCCCGACTTTCCTGAGGTTTAAAAAATAAAAGGACATTTGGAACTGGGGGCACATTTCTTCTAGTTAACTTTCCTACCCCATATCCATGTCGGTTTTTAAACTCTTTTTTTGAAAAAATGGACCATTTTTAAAGGAATTTTGAGGTCATCCTTTTTGAATGGTCCCATGTATAAATAACGTCGCCAACTATCGTGTAAAAAACTATGTAGTATGTGCACAGAAAAGAAAGGCATTAAGAAAAAGCTGTAAATAAACTTCTTAAAAAAATAAAATAAGCAATAAGACATTGGAAATCGTAAATACAATTGGCCTAAGGGAACAAATAACCTTTCTCCTGGGGCACAAGGAAGAGAGGATACAAATTTATTTCCTTATTCACAAGGCCATATATGGATAAAAATGCAATGTATATAATCCATTTCATATAATATTACCATATATTTGACATTCCATTTACAGCTACTGTATGCAATTAACATTAAGGGGATCTCTTATAAATTTCGCCATTTTTTCATAATGTTAGGAAACATGGATGTAAGTGACACCTTTATTCGAGAGTTTGACCTGGATAGCAAACACAGCCTTAAAATCCACCAGGTCTTCGTAGGAGATGTTGGTTGTGTGGTATGGGATGCCGCACTCGTGCTGGCCAATTACCTGATTACAGCTTCGGATGCAAAAGAGGATCACCGGCTGCTTCTGAAGGAATCTTCTGTGGTCGAGTTGGGTTCTGGTACAGCATTGGTTGGCATTACTGCAGCGTTTTTAGGGTGCAAACACTCTTGCAACATTCTTGAATTGAACAAATACAAGAACTCGCCAGTTGTTCCAATGTCCCACTCTTGTTTTTCCCTTTCAGGGCCAATGTCGTGGTTACCGATCTAGAAGAATTCTTGCCTTTAATGCAAAAGAACATCGACTCCAATCGAGACTCCATCAATGGCAGTGTACGAGCCCAGGTATTAAGCTGGGGTATGGAAGCGAATAACTTGAAGAAACCGCAGTACATCTTGGTTTCGGATTGTTTGTATTACTCAGAGGTGAAAGTTCATCTTAAAAAAAATGATGAAGCATTCAGTTTGGTTTGGAATGATGTTGTTTTAGCCACTTTTTGGTTTGTTTAGTCCTTGGAACCCCTTGTGAAGACCTTGTGCGATTTAAGCAACTCTGATACTAAGATTTTGCTCTGCTACGAACAACGGGAATCACAACGCAAAAGAGAACTAGAAGACAAATTCATGCAAGTATGTAGAATTTTTCATTAACTTTAAAACTTTCTACCCAAATGGAAATGTCGTACATGTTACATGCATCCCAGAATCTTCCATATTCTAATACATGTGACCCTTGTCATACTGTACATGGACATGCATGTTTTCACATTTTCTTATCGAATTTTTTTTCAGAATTTTTTTATAAGGGATTTTTCCCGTTTAACAAAAAATTCCCAACGTGGGAAGGAAATTCAATCTGGTGTTTAACACGAATTTCAAGCATAATTCCCGACTATTCAAAGATGATAAAAATTCAATCATATTCACCTGACTTTCCCGACTGCTGCATGAAAAAGCTGATAATGCGAATTTCCATATGGGACATGATTTTTCCACCCATAAACACACACAAAAAACTCATTAGTCTTTTTTTGTATTTTTCAGCAAATAAAAGAAAACTTCAGTATCTACAAAGTACCCAAGGAGCATTTTAATCCAGACTGTTATAGTCCAGATATACATATTCTCATTTTTCAGAAACTGTTATAAAATAAATGTTAAAGGTACATAAAAAAACTTATTTTTTTACATTTAATGACATGTACTACAATAATGGTACCTTATTTTGTTGCAAACCTAGTGGAGCCTAACATTCCTTGTCATATCAACTAACATCTTGGAAAAAATGAGAAATCTGTGAGCAGACAAAGATATCACATAGTCACAAGACAAGTTTCTTACTCACCTTGATGATGCAAGTTAACCACGTGCCCATGCCAGATCCAAAACCATCCATGGGATGACATGAGCAGATTGTAGATATGGTCCTATTTTCACTTTTTTGGAAACAACTTGTTTGATTGGGGAATTTCTATTCGAAAGCGCTTATGACTTAAAAGCAAAACTAACTTCTCTGTCGTAACTTTATCTGTGATTTTGCAATGGTATTCTTTTTTTGGTAAAGCCGGGTGAAAAATTGTCTATGGGACATTCCATATATGGACATTTTATGTGCCAGAAAGGATGTAGTGTTTCTTGCATATTGCATAGTGACAATGATGTATACGGCCCAATAAACTTTTTCCACCCGAGAATAAAAAATTCCATTTAGCAAAGTCTAATCGAACAAATTTCAAGTACTTCCAAGGAAGCTTCCTCATATCTTCAGCGGGGTTGCAAAGAAACAGCCGGAAGCCCTGTCAACTAGTCCAGTTTCCTATGTAAACATTTATTCGTATTACTGCGATCACATGTACACATGACAGACTTTGCTGTAATAATTAGGAAAATTTTAAAGATATCCTCAACGCCCCACCCACCTTTGGAGACATTTGAGTACAAGGAATGGACCAGCGAGATGGGTGTAATCACGTACTCGGGGGGAATCAAAGACGTTGAAAATGTAAAAAAGTTGAACGAAACAGGGAAAAGTAATGACAAGAGATTAAAAACACACCCAAATACACCGGAAGTAAGTTGCATGGTAGTAGGCCAGGGCGTCCACAAAGCTTCATTACAATGTCGCGTACTCAAGAGTTCACTCTCGTACTGCAAACGTCCGAATTGTACAGTTTTTTTTATCTTGCACTTCTTATAGAATGGTCAGTGAATACTTTCATTTTGGTCGCTGTTTTCAAAAGTTGAATGAAATAGTTGAATAAAAAAAACAAAAAACAAGCTCTAAAAAGTGAACCGAGAGAACTTGAAAAGGTCTACAAGAAGCAGTCTACAAGAAGCAACATCTTCTTCTATACAAGAGAAATGAAAAAAAAAACCTGCATTCGGCAATCAAGAAAAGGTTCGTGGACATAATTCTCGACTGAGAAAGTTTTATAAAATGACATCGGTTTTTAATTATCACTAGTGGAGATTAATAATACAATGATCACTTTGACGACACTCCGAGTAAGGACAAAGCTGTGCGGAGAAGAGTTCCGAATTAAATTGCTGTGAATGGTTGGTTTTTTTCCGTATCATGTGAATCGGAAGTTGGGAAGGAAATGACAGGATGACGTAATGAAAGACTTGTCACGCATCGATCTTTATACATAACGGTTTCAGGGTCTGTTTTGCATTTGGGAAACACTAGAGCACGGGTGAGTGGTAAACTCCATATAAGGCTAAATGTTTATCAAGAGACCGATAGCAAACCAGTACCATGACAGGAAGTGGCAAAGAACTTTAAAGAGAATTCATTTTCATCCAAGGAGTCGATTGCCTGAAATTGCAACATTAAGTGATTGGTAAGCTCTATCTAAGGCTAATCGATAGCAAACCAGTACCGCAAGGAAAAGTTACGGAAATCTTTGCGGAAATGTTGATGAGAATTTTTTTCCTTGTTAGTTGCATGTACCTCAACATGTCATGAAGCTGTTGCTTATTTGCAGATGATTATGGCTGCCATTCATTAATAACTTATATGTACAGCACCCAAAACAGCAGCAACAACAATCAAAAGCATTACCACAAATTTTAATTCAGATTCAGAACTGTTATTCAATCCAATTTTGGATTTCTTCAGGATTTGGAGCAAAGAGTAGGCACCTTCAACTAGGTGGCTTTTTACATGGCATTTATGTAACATTCCAGACCCTTAAAGGTTGTTCAACCACCTACATGAATTCATCTACAAATTTATGGACAGTTCTTACTTATATCGAGCTTAGCTTGATTTTGTGGATATTCATCAGATTATAAGGAGTCTAATATAAATAGTTGCAAAATTTGAAAGTTAAGCATGCTGTTTTAGAAGTTTAGCATTTTGCTCTCTTTTTTGGCATTGTACCATAATCAATCTACAGCTTATTTGAAGTTAACGGTCTGTTAAATATTTAGCCTCTTGAGTGTAACATGCCTGCAAAACAAGCCCTACTTCACAAAAGGAATGATAATCACTTTTTTTTGGTTTTTTTGTGTTACAAGCACGAGTATATGTGAAACAATGAAATATAACAAATGATACAAGTTCAACCGAAATTCAGAAGCAGCCAATGAAGCTGAATCGCCACTTTGCACTATAACCTTAACATGTCCAGGAAATGAAACGCCAGAGGGGGTCACGTGAGCAAAAAGTGCATAGGAAACGCATGCTTTTGTTTTGCCTTTCTCTGGTAGGGAAAAATGGCAAAAAACTTGCTTCTAAACCTGGCGTTTTATAATGTATTTTGGAAATGGGGCGGGGCTTAGACGTTTGCGATGCTTTGACACTCACTGGGGACGATAGGTTATACACAGAAAAGCTGGACAAAGTGGCAATTAGTAAGTATCGCTTAGGGCTAAGAAACTGGGCCTCAGGGGTTTATTTTATACCAAATCTATGTACAATAAGTGTTCGGCAATAACACGTGCCACACTGACGTTATGTATTTTAAAGAAACTGGCACATCACTGAATTTCAGCCAAATCCAAGGAAGTGACGAGGGGCGGAACTAGTTGTGGGTGGAGTTAGTCGATGGGCGTGGCTAATTAAGGGTTGAGTTAGTCAATGGGTGGGACTGTTGAGGGTGGAGTTAGTCATTGGGCAGAACTAGTTGAGGGTGGAGTTAGTCAATGGGCGGATCTAGTTGAGGGTGGAGTTAGTCGATGGGAAGGTCTGGTTGAGGGTGGAGTTAGTCAATGGGCGGGACTAGTTGAGGGTGGAGTTAGTAAATGAGTGGGAGTAGTTGATGGTTGAGTTAATAGATGGGCAGGACTAGCTGCAGGCGGAGTGGATGTATAGGTGGGGGACTAGTTGTAGGCAGATTTTTTGGTTAGGCTGGGCAAGCTGAGGGTGGAGTTCATTGATGGGCGGAACATGCTTAGGGTGGAGTTCATTGATGGGCGGAGCTAGCTGAGGGGGATGTGTTAGTCGAGGAATGGGTTAGTTAAAAGGCAGATCTAGTTGAGGGTGGAGTTAGTCTATGGGAAGGACCAGCTGAGGGTGGAGTTAGTCAGTGGGCGGGACTAGTTGAGGGCGGTGTTAGTCCATGGGCGGGACTAGTTGAGGGTGGAGTTAATAGATGGGCAGGACTAGCTGCGTGCAGAGTTGATGGATAGGTGGGACTAGTTGTGGGCGGATTTTTTGGTTATGTGGGACAAGCTGAGGGTGGAGTTTATTGATGGGCGGAGATAGCTGAGGGATGTGTTAGTCGAGGAATAGGTTAGTTAAAGGGCGGGACTAGTCGAGGGGCAGGCTTAGTTGAGGAGAGGTGAAGAAATTAACGCATACTATACATACTGCACAACACACAGGAAGGATTCTGGTAGCATATATTAACAGCAGTGAAAGAAACACATTTTGGTAACGTGCAACATAGGAATGGATGATAAATCAAGAAAGGTTTGGAAGAAAAGGTTGTTTTAATTGCACATTTATGCCATTAACTTTTCTGCAATTTTAGGATTGGATTTGATAATATGCTTTAACTTGTAGGAGGATGAGTCAACATATATCTCAAATCAAAATAACTTGTATACTTGTGTTGACTTTCCAAACATAGGCAACATTAAAAAAGTAAACATGATTTGTGGAGGAGTGCAGTAGTTCTGTTCATTAAACAAGACAAACAAAATGGCGGAAAATTGACAACACAAGATATTAAGTGTAGTAACTTCATAACATTCATAGTCTAGCCAAGGAACAGTATGAGGAGGAGGAGCTAGTTGTCACACGCCCACCATGCAACCAGGTGGCTCTGGCGTCCTCAAATAGCGTCTTAGTCTTAGGTTGAAACCAGAATGCAGATGGGTGGAAGTGGGATTCAAAAGATGCAAAACGAAATGTGGAAAAGGGGTAGGCAGAAATTCCGAGTGAATTCTTCAGTTTAGTCACAGCAATATATATATATTTATATGTATATGTATATTTATATGTATAGAGCAAATTATATTTATACCAGTATTTATAGTAATATGTATACTCTAAAAATTGTTTAGTTAGTTTAGACTTAGGATTTTCGAAGAGTTCAAAAAGGAGACGTTTTTTTTCGGGAAAGGGTATAGAGGTCGGAGGTCACGGGCTCGAATCCTAGGTCGAGAGAGTGGGAGGGGCTTAGGACTATTTTCAGCATATATATGCTGCACATTGACAACTCACAGGAATTTTACACTTGAATATTAACACACTTTTGTTTTTAAAAAGACCACTAAGAGGTATATGTACACTACATACTGTACAATTATGTATAAACCAGTAGGTATATCCACCTATTTAGAATAAGTGGGGTTGGGGGAAGGGGATGTGATGGCACCAAAGAAAACAAAAACAACAACAACACTGGAATTCATCTAAAAGATTGAAAAATGAACAGGGTTCGAACCAGCCTTCTAAGTACGCCGGAAGCAGCCCTTATCGCTCTTGGGGATGGGATACACACATCGGCAACTATCAACCTCTGTAATACTGACAATTCTGACAATCCTAACCGTTCTGACACTTCTTGAAATTCTGACGCTTCTGACAAAGCGTTCGACCACAACTCAAGAGGTTTTCATCCTTGGATGTGATGGCACCAGATGCACGCAGTGGGGCACCGGTGGCAAAAAGGGGTAAAGGGTGTGTGTGTTCTAGCAAGATGGCGGCTAGTTCAACGTTGATTGGAGGTTACAATAGTTATAGAAATGCGACTGTGTATGTGGTGTGCTATTGTCATTATAATTACAGATGATTAGATGGTTGCATTACAGAAACGGACTATTGGAGACTTGCATTGAATTGTGTTGAAACTTATTGGTTTTGGAACTATTTGTGTGTGTGTTTGTAATGGCACCAGATGTCCCGTTTAAACGGAACACCCTGTATATAGTTCTTAGTAAGTTATGCAGCGGTTGCACAGGACGTCCCAATTAAACGGACCTGTAGAGAAGCATCTATGATACCAACTTCTGGATTTCAAAATTGTTATTGGATGTTTGTAGCTATACAGGGCGCCCCATTTAAGTGGAACTTTTGGTTTTGAATGAGACTTGTACAGTTTGTTGCTATTGACGAGGCGGTTCTACAGGGTGTTCCATTGAAATGAACACGTGATTTTGCATGAAACCACGTTTTTTCTAGTTGTTCCAATCAAACAGGACATCCTGTAGTTTCCGACTGCTGCTGTATATTCCTCGCAAGGATTCGCAATCAACAAAATAAATACACAAAAATGGCGCTCGATGGACGGGATTTAACATTCTAAAACGAAGGTGCGTTTAATCCGTTCCAATGCCATGTTTTTTTTTGGTATGTCATTCCATAATTTATGCATAAATTTAAGAGAAAATACTATTTAACTACAAAAGTCAATCAACTGTCTTCAGATATCTGGCAACTTTATTCAAAAGTCTGCCAGCTTTCTACAACTGTCTGTCAAATTTCTCAAGCAGCTGTCAACTGCCTATATAAGTGGCTGTCAAGTTTCTGCTAGTGGCTGTGAACCTTCTGTGTGTCCACCTTCTTCAAGCCTGTCAACTTTCTAAAATTCTTCAAAACATTAATTAAAGCTAACCAAAAGTTAAAAACATGTCATTATTGGAGTTCGTAGAACCTTCACATGTCAATACTACCCGTCCATCGGGGTCATGAAGAGAAAATGAAGGACAATGGTTGACTAGTAAAACTCATAAACAGGATCAATTAGCTAATGGACTAATTAAGTTATGTACATGTCAAACAGGATACCAATAGCAGCAGCAGTAATAATAGATGATGGACATTAAGGCGACAAGAACTTTCAAGGCAGGTAAGGAGGCATGGAAACCAGAATCTCGCAAATAATAACGACGATGATGAGGTTTACCAGGTGAAAAAATTGCATAGGGCCATATATGGCAGTATCTGTCATATTCCAGGTATACCTGGCAACATTTTTGTCCATATATGGCATTTTATATCGTTTTCCATACGTATAGAAGAAAACATTGACATCGCTACTTGAATGAATACAGTGACCGGAAGTGGGCATATATGGACATAACAGAAATCATACACGTGTATAGACATGGATATACATGTTCACATATTCTCATATTATCCACCGATTGTTGTCTATGTGTTCAATTTCTGATATATCTGATCAGTCTCACATATATTCGTATATGGGCCATATCCAATTTTTCCACCCGGGTTGGTTTACAGTGAAGGAAGAATAGTGCCAGAAATGATAACAACGACATAAAAAACCTGTATTACAACAAGAAATCAAATAAAAACCATTAATAGAATCTTAAATATAGGAGTTTAAATCCATGAGGAATTTTTCAACGTAACTAATATAGTTTTACAATAATAATGGTTTAGATATCTGATTTTTAAATCCCATATACAGTATATATAAATATGTATAATAACTTTGGCAATCGGATCTGATGGTGTTAATGATGCTTAATGAGACGAAACAATAACAAAAAGCTCTTTTGGCCACTGACTCCCTAGTGGAAAAATTATATATGAACATATCAGAGTATATTCCCATATATCTCCATACAAGTTCCAATTATACATGTGCCATATAGTCATTCTTTTAGCAATATCATAACAGTGCATGTCCAAGTCTTCATCCACATATGGAGAATGTCAAAATGCCAGAAATGTTTTCAAACACAACGAGAATATCATATATTATCATAAATCTTTCCATACATCTATGGTGTATAACAGATATAGACATGTATAAGACATAATATGATCCTATATAGTTTTTCCACCAGGGACTTAGAAATGGATTTTTGGTTTATCTGGTCGCATTGTAAAGAGAAATAATAATAATAACATTAAGTACTTTCATCTTTTAAAATTTTTAAAGTATTTGTACATTTGTTAAAGAATAGCAAAGAATCACTGGGATTTCGCCTCTGTTCGAAATTATGTACAAAGTATTACAATTTGTGGGCAAGGTTATGGTTTAATCCAATGCCTAATCCTCGTGATCATGTTCAAATTAGCTTAAGGGGGTTTGGTACCCTATGTATTTCAATGGTGAAATTTGCACCTCTAAAATAACAATAAAATACACTTTTAAAATAAAACTAAAATGGTATACAAATTCTTAACGACGT
>JAQGBW010005844.1:0-11390 GCA_034698625.1 Julus scanicus
ATCAATGTTTGTATGTTTATGTTTTTGTGTATGTTTATGTTTCTTTAATGTTTCGGTAGATGGATACCCACCTTTAACGTCAACGCATGGAAACACTGACAAAAATGTTAACACAACATTTTAAAACTCACTGAAAAAAGACAGTAAATTAAAGAGAGTATTACTGTAAATTACTATTGCATTTTTATCAACCATGTAACCAGTAAAGTAAATGAAAATTTATAATTACTAACCACATATTTTTTTAAAGTGGAACAAAAGTTTAGGGCGTACATTTTTGGACACCTAGTTTAATATCATGTAGGCCTACTTTAGAAATTCACATTATGAGTATATAGATTTAGGCCTACAACTGTATTTCTAGTTTCCAAACTATAGTTTTAATTGTTGAAATTTTATACCTCATCCTTAGCTGCTTCTTCCGTTGACATGATGCCTTTTTAACGGGAACACTTATCAAGTTTTAAGACGTAATTTCAGTAACACTAAACACTTTATAGGCAGCCAACAAGAGAACACATGCCACTAAAAGCATTTAAAAATGAATAACAACAGACGTAGCTGTAGACGCTAGTGCCCTCTACCGGCAGTTTCAAACTTTTTTTTGGAAGTGTTTTTGACAGCACATAATGTACATTTGCTGATATATATAAGGTAGTTTGTTATTTTAAATATAAATAATAGCAATTTATTGAAATTTGAGTGTTTTATATCCGCTTGTCACAAAAATTTACAAAGTAGCACTTTAACTGCAGGAAAAACAAGAATTCGGTATACGTGGGCTGGTTGGCAGTGAATCAAATATGATTGCATTTAAATTTGAATTTATAAACATATCCTCGCTATCACAGTTATATATTTCTGATTCTCTTGAGTTTAATGACCATGCCAGTAGATTCAGTTCAGATATTAGTTCACTAGATACTTTGCATGCAGTTACTGTAATGCAATTTAATTATAACAGGTATCCCAGTGGCAATTAGGATATAACATATTGTAAAATAACATACCTATGTATGTGTTTTTATTTTCACAGATAAAGATGATTTTATATTCCCTGATTGTCCGAGCGAGTGATGGAATGCCGTTGACCGCATCCGTTGAATCTGATAATCAACCCCAAGTGAGGGATTGCAAAAGACTGTTGAAACTTCTGGGCAAAAAAGTGAAACAATTTCCTGACAGGTGTTCCTTGCCATCAAACACAAGATCTACAGTGCAGTATGAATACTATTTTATATACTGACACCTTCAGACACTTGATTCGAGTTGTCTGTTTTAGTTGTCGCTAAGTTAACGATAATTTAATACGTACGTCTTCTGTCCAATGTAGTCTTACGACATCCTTGGGAGTATCATACATGGCATTATGCGACAATACGTATCCCGTGGTTTTGGCGTTTAGTTTTCTCGATGAACTAGTCAAGGAATTCATCACTACGTATACTGGTCATGACATCGGCAGCGCTCACCGCCCGTATTCTTTCATCCAATTTGGCAGGTTTCAAAAACGGCAGCCGAATCGATTGAAAATAATCTTCGGCACTTAATTTACTTAATATTTCTTATTTTGCAGACAATTATATTCAGAAAACGCGGTTACGCTACAACAATCCAAGTTCATTAGCAACGAAAATAAATTTAGCGGAATTGAGCCTCGAAATTAAACTTCGCCCGCCTCATATTTTATCACTTGCAGAAATTGAGCCTGTCATCAATGGGATTAGTTCAATTTCCATGATAAATAATGGTTAGTTTTGATATTGAATTTTCCAAATTTAAAAGATTTTACAATTGGGCATAACTTGACTAATATCTATATTCTAGTTGGTCCTCCGCCTCGATCTCCACCACTCGGCATCATAGATTTTGCAACCATTTTACTCACAGTATTCTGTAGTCTTTTCAATTTTGTACGAGGAATTTTCGCCTTAAGTGAATCTAGTTTTGAGGTGAGTGAATTTGAATTTTTCCTGCATTATCGAATAACACGTTGATTGTTACATACATAATAATGATTTGATTTTAGGATTACGGTGGGGTTAGTCCAGCTCACGGCACTACGTTTCTTATAGAAACTTTTGCACAGTGCTTCCAAGTAAGATTTCTGATTTTCATAAATCTTTTTTGGCAGTATTCGGAAATATTCAAGAACAAATATTAAAGTCTTAAAAAGTTGGATCATCACTAACAATGTATTTAATTATTTCTATATAAACAGTAGTTATATTTTTTTAAACATAGATAAACAAAAGTTTATTAATATACCGTATTTTACAGACTTTAAGACGCACCTTAATTTTTAAGCAATTTAAAAAAAAAAAGTGCGTCTTATGGTTCGTAAATACGGTAACTACTGTAAAATTTTATGGAAATAATTAAATATGTTAACAATAATCAAACTTAAATTTCTAAGACTTATAAAATGTTTTTCTTAAATATTGTCGTGGATCACATGTTGGACCACCCGCTGTCTTTAAAAACAAACTTATTTAACTTTATATTTCAGATATACCTGTTGTTATACATCACAAGAAGAAAAATTATTTGGACGAGTCTAGTTTTGTTAACATTATGTCTTTGCAATTTATTCGTATGGGACATCAGAGATTTGTGGCAAATTTTAATTCACGTTGGCCTGGCTGCACAAATGACTCTGCGTATCGCGCTTAGGCGACCGCAAAAAAAAGCTCCAAATTACAATGTTTAGATAAAATTTAATTTATGCAGGATGTTCACGTGCCTTTCTTAGTTTGCCAAATATATTTGTTATATTTGACAAGACTTGAAGCAGTTTAAGCTTTTATTGGGAACACTTTGTTATTTATAAATTTCCTAATAAAATAAAATTATATCATGACATTGGAAATTTACAGTATCGTTAATCGATACTGTACAAGTTTTCAGAATTAAATAATGGATGTTGTTTTTCTACCATTTTAAAAGTGGGATTCGGCGTGCCAACATTTCATTAAATGATAAAATGCAATAAAAATTGTTTCAACAACAAAGATTTCACTCGCATGATCTCAAGAGTTATTTTGTTGGTTTATTCGACATTCGCCTATTTCCGTTGTACCCGCTTAAGAAGTTTTCCCCTTTAAGTCTAGTCTCATGGTCCCGAAAGTACAATTATAATGCAATTTCTCCTGCTTAATAAGTTTTTGAGTCGCAATCCTTCGACCCGAGTGGAAGTTGCGAAACATTTGTAAATGCCCTTAACTATACGGTCAAACGCCTAATTATAAAAAAAAAAAACAGTGACCGACCAAATGCACAGCGTAAAATTACAAAATTGTAGAAGGTTAGGTTAGGGCTCATGTCCTAAAACTCAAAAAAAGTAAAAATTATTTATCAACACAGGACCTAGGTTTAAACTCACCCGAAAGGGCTTCTATTTAGTAAATTGTACCCATTCGAGTTGCGCATTGTACTCTTGGATCTGTAAGAGAATTAAATATTCGATTAAAATTCCAACTTTTAAAGAGTTCTAAATTGAAAACGAAAACAAGAAATCCGATACTTTTATATGACTCGAGATTTATTTATATTCCAGGTAACTTAACCTTGTCTATAGTCAACATTTAGGACTAGGCAATAATTAAGCTTGTCTGCATAAACGTTTCACATAAAATAAAGGTTGCAATGAAAATATGCATCCATTTACACAAATTGGTTAAGTGCAGTAATAGCCAACATGGTAATTTTATTCAAAATTTGCTTACTTGCAATTAAGCAAAGATTTTGTGGGGTCCATGTACTGCATATCAAATGTGGATCGGAACAAGGATCTTATAAAACAGCCATAATAAATACAACAAAAATTACTCGTGCAGCAAAAAGGACCTATTCGTCTTTTAAGGCCAGAAAAATGCAAACATTGTCTGGATTATTTTACCATATTGGCTATTATATAGACCTAGGAAATCCAACAAATTCCTATTAATTTAAGAACAAAAAAAAACTGCCTAAAATAAAAATCAAAGAAATAGGAAACGTGACATCGAGTGAGTTCGTTACCAAAAACTGACTATTTAGTCTCAACACTGGTGCTTAGATATGGCTAGTGTGATATAAGTACCAAAATATTATTCAATGTGATCGATTTGTGAAAATGGGATTGGGTAACATGAAATGCTTCTCGTACTGGAAGAAAAAGTCCTAAAGCCAAGTTTCATCACTCGATTAAAAAAACTGCGACTTATTTTAAGCTTGTTTCCAGATTCAGTTTTATCTTACTCTCGGATATTCGTATTAGCGGCATGAAATTTAACACAATTTCTGTAAATCCTCTAACGGATTAATTAACAAGAGTTTGGGACGAACACTATAAACAGATCAAAAACTAGTAATAAACTTATTTGGTTTAGAAACAAATATTACTAGTTTATTACCAGATTTTTCTGTAAGACATTTCATCCGCATTCATATTTTTGAGCTTAGTGTGGATTGAAATCTAACAGACGATAGAATGGTGGTAGAAAATGCTCGATTACAATTTGCCAAAAACTTTTTACAAAAAAAACTTGTAAAGTGAGAGAGATATCAAAGTATTATACAAGTAAGTCATAATTTCAAACCAGTTCTGTATTGGTTAGCGAACAAATTGAACATTCGATAGACGAGTAGTATTCACGACAAATTTAAAATTTTCAACACAACAAATTGGTCGTAAAAACTTCTCGCTTCTAGACTGACTACCTCCTCTATTTTAGTTAACGACCACTTGATGATGAAACCAATTAAGTTGAGCGAGTCGACACATTATCGAGACTTGTCCAATATTACAAGTCTCGTAATAATGCCAAATTCAAAACACATTTCACGTGAAATTTGGTTTAAAATGCAACAAAACCGAAGCTGAATCTAGAAACATCGCCTGCATTTGGTTTCACTAAACTGTCCCTCGTACCAAATGCCAATTCCAAACACTAATACATTTCGTTGCATCTTTTAATGATGAACATTTGAAAAGCGGCATTATTACTTTCGTAAAATCGAATCAATAAATATCTGACATCGATACATTTAATAATGGATTGAAAGGTGTGTGTGAGTGCAGCAGTGTCTGGACATTGAACCGATAACAATTTCATGGAACGACACGGAATATCAGAGGGACGGGGAGGGGGGAGTAAAAGTGAGCGGTGCAATTAAGACTATCAGCATTTGGTTATTACCACTTACGAGAGAGGAAAAAGCATGAAAGACAAAGATGCTGTAACCAATTTTCCAGGAAAAACAAAAAGAAATAATGCAACAGCATTACCGACATCCACTGGCAATTACTCACTTTACAAACACTCACAAAAAGTGGTTTACAACTGTCGGGTAACCTAGCACGTACGAAAAATGCACCATTTTGAATTATTAACCGACTTTCCGGGTCTCGGTCCAGAATGTCAAATGCTAGCCATTTTGTGTAGTGTGGGGGGAAGATGGGTAAAGGGAGAGAAAAAGTAGGGGAATGGGAGTGGGGTAAAGACAACTTTCATTCACCTATATAGTTAAAAGAAACTATTAACAACTAATTACCAGCACGCACACGTGTATTTACAAGATTTCAAAAAACGATACCTACAGCGGTTTTAAGAGCGTGAGTGCCAACGACGAAAATGACTTCCGTATCCAACACAAATTTATTAACGATGAGACATTTAGGGGAGGAAAACGAGATCTTAGATTTTTGGGAGGTTAGGGATGGGACCGTAAAGGACGGGATGTGGGAGAGGGGAATCAGAAATTACTTCCCTTAATAAATAAAGAAAGAATTGACAGTGTCTTGGGAATTTTGTTGGTTGCCACTGTTGTCTAGGCAGTATCGATGTCCTCGCCCAAGTATCAATGAAATTTAGCTACGCTTGCTAAACAGCGATAGGAACCGCACATCCAAACTGATACACAAATTTAGCCAGATAGCTTCCAAAGCTTGGGTTGAGTCCGCATTAGTTTTTTTTGTTTGTTTTTATTTGTTTTGTTTCCCAGTTCAAAGTCTGTGTAGCGTAATAATGTTGATGAAATCTTAGGACAGCATTTTGTGATGTGAAGTCTATGTTGGCTCATAGTGTCACACTCAAAAAATATTCCTTGAGTTCGGGATGTATGATTTCATACCCTAATAGCTTAGCGCTTGGGGTACACCGTTCACGGACTTTGATTTCACCACGCCGTCTTCTGCGATGGTCACCGTTTCCACGCCTTCCTCAATGACTCTGAAATGAAGAATTACAATTGAGAGATGGGTTCAATTCTCGTTTTACACCTGACATACGTCTAACCTAATACGCATGCGGGACTTTGCCCATCGGACAAATGGGATCCGGGGTTGATTATTACTAGCGAATATTATTAATGTACGAGGGATGTCACAAAACTAAGTTACACAATGGCATTTATTTACGAACTGCTTATCCAATCGAAAAACGGAAGTATACATCTTAAAGATTTCCCAGTACGACGTCCGACATTTTGCCAGGTTCATTGTAGAAAATAAGAAAAGACTTACTTTTTAGTTACTATCTTTTTGCCATTAAGAAATCTCGTTGAGGTTGATGTTTTTCTCACGTTTCCTGCGGGTGAGCCCATATTGCCAAAGCTCGAACTTGAAAAAGATGTAAAGCTGAAATAAATTTAAAACGGTTCTTGAGAATGGTTACGAGATATTTTTAAACACGACCATATAAATACGGTTGGGATTAAAAGCACAAAAAAACGAATCACAATAGGATAAACAGTCAAAAGGTTAATTGAAAATAAATGCTCCGAGATATAGCAAAAGCGTCTGAAGAAAATGCAATTGTGCGTGGATTATAATTTTGTAATGGAAGCAAACTGCCGTGTTAGCATTGGATTTTCAGCAATTAAAGCACAATTTCAAAAGGCCCTACATTTAAATTAAATGGCTTTGAAATATTGGAAGACATAGATTTACAAATTTAAATTCAGTGATACTACATCCAGTATCACAAGATCAAAAATGTTTGCTCTCGGAGTTCTCCTTTCTATAAAGAAAGCCTGCGGATTAAGTCGTCTACATGTCGATTTTACAAATTTATTTGGACTGAACAATTTACTTGAGTTTTATTGGCTACCAATGAAAACAAAATAAACTTTCTTTTAATATAGCATCATGTCGTATCCGAATATGGCCATTTACAACACCTATTTTACCACAAAACTAATTAATCCATTTTTAAACAAGGAAAGGCAATACATCCTAGTTGCAGTTTAACTCGACGTTAAAATATTGCGATAAATTTAATAAATGTTAAGTAGGCATCATTTTTCATACAAATATTTAGGAAAAATTGCAACCGGGGTACAAGTTATAACAAATCCGGCGCCAGCAGACGCGTTAAATTAATTAAGAGCGTAACACAAATTAATCGGGATTTGACGCTACCCTACATTAAAAAATTACAGCGGTACGAGTGTACAAATAATGCAACTATGCTTAATTCAAGATTTGGCATGGCAGTAAGAAGAAGAAGGAAAATGCCAAAAACAAATATTGCTACATGTTGTGAAGAATATCAGTTACAGTCTACTGTAAAATAAGAGCAGTAGTGTTTGTAATCACAAAGACGACATTATCATAAAAGCCAGTCGGTGGAGGTCTGCGGTGACAAATCGTGGCATATTTGACGAAGACAAAGATAGGGTCAAGGGCCAATCGAAGCACCCACTACGTAGCGTGTATCAGATACAAGTACTGCGGTACTTTAAAAAAAAAAGCAGCAACAGCAGTTCTAGAAGGCAAACCTTGCTAAGCCATGGACTGGTTTTTCTCTTGACAACTACTACTTTAAGCCCTAATGGCACACACAAGACACACATGCAGTGAGATCAGAAAGAACTTAACCTGGAGTTGCAAGCACTCTGAGGTGGATACCACAGGGGAAATTGAGGCTGGCGATAACTGTATGTAAGATATGGCACAAAGTTAGACAGCAAAACCCCCTCATTCAGCACATGGCTAAACCAAAGATACACATTGATTGATCAGCACAACAAGGCGAAACAACGATCGGCCAAATATCGCGACGAAGAAAAAATCTTGGTAGCAAACAACGAAACATTGCCACTACTTCCTACAAATCATCACAGTGTTTACAATTAGAGCAAAATGTTCTTGGCAAATGTTGCAACGACGTGCGTGTGTGGAGCCCCGTTGATAAAGTCAGAATTTTTTAAAAATTATTGGATGATTATAAGTAATTCAATGATTATTTTCGAGTTTTCCAGTAAAATTTTTAATTTTTAATTACTAAGCGTATTACTAACTGCAGTGATGGGCAAATTGTACTCACGAGTACGATTACAGTGGAATCATTCGCTATAGTTGAGTACATGAAATCAGTTGTCATATGAAATAAGTAATCAAACTTGGGCAAATCTGTGAATCTATAACTGGCTGAAAAAGGCGTATCGAAATGCGCTTAAGACATCCAAACTACGCTTAGTAATATGCTCAGTAGTAGTTTTTTTAATTTCAAGTTCCTAATATTTAAAATCGTTACGTTAATGAAAATCTAAATGCTATTTTTGGTTACGAGCCCTGAAATTAATTTCGCCGCGGCCCAGCAACAACAAAAAATTTAAAATCTGGGAGAAAGAAATAAGAAAATATAAAAATGAAAATTATAAGAAGCGTACGAGTGTAAAATGATATCGAGAAATACACAATCAGACAACGGGCCATACTGGTGAACCATAAACCAAATTAGCAACTACTTTTGGATATCGGGTGTTAAAAAATCTTAAATTTATGGAAAGGAAAAAAATGAAAAGCGACCCAAACAAAGCCAGCATAAGTACAGTATCTACCACATACGTGGCAAAACCGTAATTGCTACGTTACAAACACGTAAACCCGCCCTACTTACCCTGCATTTGATCCAAAGAAATCGGGAAACGCTCCAAACTGCGAAAATCCGAATCCAAAACTTGGTCCAAACATCGGGTTTGGCAAGCGATCGTTTTGCCGCGTCATTACGGCTAATAAAGAAACAAAAGCAGAGAAAAAGAAGAAAGAAAAAAAAAAAAAAAGGAAAGGGCGTTTGATTAAAGACAACAAATGTCAACCTTGAGAGATGCAGATGCGGCACTGGAAATGCGTGTACTTACAACCAAATAGATCTTGGAAAGGATCGCCTCCGAAAAACTCTCGGAAAACGTCTTCCGGATCTCTGAATGAGAATGTGGGAAAGTGGAAATCCTGAGTGTGATAGTCATGTCCACGCCTAGCCCTGTTCAGGCCCTCTTTTCCAAACTGGTCGTAACATCTTTTTTTCTTTTCTGAAAACCGTATTTAAAATAAAAGCCAACGTTAGTCCAATAGATTTTACAGGCAGAGGACTTGACGGTAATATTTCAAATGCGATTGTTACAAAAAATCATAACACGTAACAATCATTCAAAACCTCGACTAAGCTCAATGCCGAAACAGACCCATAATATGAGTCCTCCAGTATGCGATTTTTGATTAAATAGGTCCGTAAAATGTGGTTACTTTGAGCCTGTTTTTGGTGGTTTTTTTTTTTGAAATTCTTAAAAACTCTTCGGTGATTATGACCCGAAATTGACCAGTTTGACTGGAATCAACCGCCCTCTATTATCCCAACGTTACCCCATCTTTAAGCCATGGCATATGTTGAATTTATAATACTGGTAAGTCGCTAAAATATCCATATTTTGCAGTACTTGATATTATGTCTAGCGTATTGGATTTAAACCATAATGTAAAATATATTGCTCGAAAAAGTCATGCTACAATTGGGGTGTTTCGTGATATTTCCTTTCAAACGGTTTACAAATCTCCAGGATTATAAATTCATCATGACCCCATTTTCTGAAACTCAAATTTGGGAATGACTTTGTGTATGATAATAACATAGACACATGGAATAGTTTGCATAAAAGTGTAAAATCATCACCACATACTCTGACTCACCATCTGATAAAACCTCGTACGCTTCTGAAATTTCCTTGAAATGTTTTTCAGCTTCGTCTTTGCCATCTGGATTTTTGTCGGGATGCCACTTTAAAGCTAGCCGCCTGTAACTGTAAGAAAAATGTCGAGTTTCAATTAAATGTGACAACATATAAATTCAACACCATGATGCACGACACATTTATATCAAGAGCACACAAATACACAATAATAATCTTGAATTTTAGCCCAGGCAACAAACAACATGACAAACACTTTTATTTTGTCTTGCAGTGGAACTTCTTGTGGACAAACTTATTACAAAACTGATTTATTCACCACAACCTGAAAACACTACTGTGACAACAGCTTTAGTAGTCCAATTATTTTAACCCTACTTAACTAAAATCTTACAAAATCTATCCATATCAACTTTGTAAGATTCAAGATGTGACCACAGTATGTTTTTCAAAGCATTAGTGGAACTTTTTGTGGACCAACTCATTACAAAACAGGATTTTATTCACCACAACCTGAAAACACTTGAGACAATAGTTTGATTAGTCAAATTATTTGACCCTACTTAACCAAATTAACGCCAAACTTTCAAAATATAACCACATCAACTTTGTAACATTCAAGATTTATCCGCGGTTATTTTTTCGAATTGGTCTTGAACAACTCATCCGCAAACACTCTTGATGCAAAATAAGTCAAAAATTCTAGACCAAGAGTGCCCTAACAAAGAAAACTTTATATTAAGGGCCTCCCATAACCCCTGGTCACCTTCTTGAAATGAATAACACCAATTAACGTTAAATTTACAATCACTCAAAAGCCAACATGTCATTTCTTGATTTATGATCATTATAAAATGTACGATTTAAAGAATTTCATAACCATCCTTTTAGACCAAGACCTCAATTGTTCAAAAGTTTCAATTGTGCCAATTGTGTGCACCTTGCAGCTGTTGAACCTGACTGCCCACAGACCAAACTATTATGAATATCTATTTGGGAAAAAGTAAAAAATGGGATGTCCTCTCCATATTTGGCACAATAACAATGACCACGATTTCCATTAGCAATAGAAGAGAAGAAGAAAAAAAAAGCAAGAAGCCCGCCCCTCCAAATTTCCATGTCATCCAATCCAATTAAACAAGTGTCAAGATAATATCTAGGCCTCTAACAAGAACTCGAGATTCTCATAAATCTTAAGAAGGTGTCAAATATCTGTCATAGACAACAAAGCAATCACAGTTTCATCCCACCAGCGACTCAAACTTAGTTCATTCAGCTTGTTATACGTAGTATATTGCGAGAGACTCACAAGATCTGTTTTACTAGAAAGTTGTGACACCCAAGTAGTGCCTCTACAACATCATTAGCCCCCCATACACGAGCATTCTTTCCTGCAGTAAAGATGATTCCGCATGGAAAGAATGCTCGTGGATGGATAA
>JAQGBW010005845.1:0-11388 GCA_034698625.1 Julus scanicus
ACGCGTCGAAAAGTCCGTGGACAAGGATGGTCACAGGCGGTGATAGAGCCCTATGGCAGGGGGAGCGGAGAGGGGGGTCTCCCGTCCTCGGAGAGAGGGGAAAAACGCGACCACACACTTCAAACTCTCAAAAGCTGCTTTTCTTCCGGGTACGATTGGAATGTGGCTATTTGGGGTTAAGGGTTGAAACCCTGCCTGCTATCACGAGCTGACCAGCATTCCTTAGGAGGTTTGCTGGGAAGCTCGTGGAGGCAGGTAGGGCAGTTAAGGTTCACCAGTGGTCCAGGTCGGACACTGGCTTAGCTCGCGCTAGCCTGTGCTTTTGAGTTCGTTTGTTGGAGTTGACAAGTTGTCGCTCGCGTGTTTAAGTTTGTGTTCTTTTTCGGTTTTTGTACATATGCAAATAAATAAGTTTCTCCCCAAGTCGCGTTTGGACGTCTGTCACATGGCTATGTGAAATTTAATAGAAACTTGAAGGATTTTGGGACACCCTGTAGGTTAAAAAAATCCGCCATTTTGGGTTTCCGAACACCCACGTAGCTACACATCCCTCAATACCTCTAGCAAGAGAAAAACACTTGAAAAGGGAAAAACCACTTAAAATTAAAATTGAAAACAAAACACTTAAGATGTCCATCTACAAGTGTCCACCCCAAAAAATACCACCTCAAGTCACGTGTAAAATCACGTGGAAAATTAAAACACCAATAAAAAACCTTTAATTAACAAAATGAATTATGGGTAGGAAATTTGAAACAAAACTAACAACTCCAAAGAAAAAAGGGCTTTTTTTATACCCAAAATTTAGAATAAGGATGTGGCAGTTACAAAATACTTAAATTACTGTGCTAAAATTACCTAGAAAAATTCAAATGTCAAATTTCGCCAAAACATCAATGGAACTGTGCTGATACTACAAAAATTCAAACTTTAAATTTTGCTAAAAACATCCTGGAAACTGTGCTGAACTACAACGAAAATTCAAATTTCAAATTTCGCCAAAACATTAATGGAGCTGTGCTGATACTACAAAAATTCAAACTTCAAATTTTGCTAAAAACATCAAGGAAACTGTGCTAAACTACAACGAAAATGCAAATTTCAAATTTCGCCAAAACATCAATGGAACTGTGCTGATACTACAAAAATTCAAACTTCAAATTTGGCTAAAAACATCCAGGAAACTGTGCTATACTACAACGAAAATTCAAATTTCAAATTTCGCCAAAACATCAATGGAACTGTGCTGATACCACGAAAATTCACACTTCAAATTTTGCTAAAAATATCAAGAAAACTGTGCTGAAATACATCGAAACTTCAAATTTTGTCAAATCATTAAAGGAACTGTGCTGAAACTACATCGGAAACCGAATCCAAATTTTTCTGAAACTTCAAAACTTTGCCGTGGAAAACCTAATTAAGTTAAGTCACAAATTATTATAATTTCAATATGTCAAATTGAATAGATCGATGGGGAAGAAATTACTTTTATTTATACTTTAAATTGTACAAAACAAATTTTACTTCAATTGGTGAAAAACAAATTATTTTTGATATTATTAGATATATATTTTAATTTAATTCTGTACACTCATTAAAAAAATTCAAGTTGTTGGAATTGATAGATTTCTCGAATAAATTGATAGTTCACATCTAAAATGAAAAACATAACCAAATTAGTCTAAGTTAAGGAAGAATTTGCATTTTGCTAATAATCAATTAATCAATTGTATAATGAATCATTATTGAATTGATTATGATTAATGTTTTTGATTGATAGCTTAAGATCGAAAATATTTGAAACAACTGTTAGAATATTATTGATGGGCAATTACCTAATTATACCTCGAAATATGAAACATGTCGCGTATGTCGCATAATCCAACTAGATTCTAAAAGTGATTTATCAATTTTATAAAATCCTGTATTGAATGTTCTTTGAAGTGGCGGAAAGCTTCAGACATTTTTATGTAAGGATTTAACATCACATAGCCTGTGTAACGGAAAAGTGAAAATTTAATAGAATATATGTTATCAAATCAAGATACTGGTCTTGCTGGTGTTATTTTTGAATTCTAACGTATGCGGGGACTTTAGCCTTCCACATAGCTATTAACATACCTGACCTTATTGGAACCAAACATTCCACAAGGGTAAGTTGTGTAAACTTATCAAAATTACACTGGCGCAGTCGACAGGATTCCAAAACTTTTAAGGATTTTTCAAAAGTTTACATTTAAATGAAATCGGAGTAAATTAGATCACCCGCAAAACCAGTTGATCGAAGTTGATAACAAGTGCTGGGTTATTTGCAATAAGTGTGGCTCACAGAAACTAACGTTGTGGTTGTCTGTTGTGGTCAATGGAAATTGAAATTACTACTTTGTTTGCCAAAGCTGGACGATACCTACCTAAAGCAAGCAGCTTTTTAGCAAACCATTATGAGGTGTTCTCCACACGGGGAATAGCAACCCCACCAGGTGTTACAATCAGGTTCGATACAGGAATTTTAGTAAAATTTCCTCCAGATACCATTTGGGGAGTGAAATATCCTTACTCAATAACTGTATTCAGAAGTGAAAAACGACCACAATCGGTAATTATTGAATTGGCAAACCGGAGTTTGTATTATAGACAAGTGAATCCGGGTGAAGTGTTGGGTCTATTGTATCATAAAGCTGATTTGGACTTAACTATTCGACACATCAATCCTACACCAACTGTTAACGAAAATCCAAGTGACTTTTAGATAATACAAAGAAAAAGAGTTTAAATTAGTAACAAAAATGGCTACTCCAATTGCGTCATCTTCTTCGGGAACAACCGGTTCCACTCACATTCAAGGAATCAATCCATTGAATCTATTGCCTACATTTAATGATGATGATACAATAACTATCAAAACATATTTGAAAGGTTTCGATGACATTAAAAATATGGCAGGATGGAATGATGTCACGGCAATCATTGTTTTAAGGTCAAAACTGATAGGAAATGCTGCAAGATTTTGGCAACGAAGCCCAGAATGTCAGGCGGGAATCGATTATGCAAAAGTGAGACAAGAAGTGTTACAATTTTTTGATCCAAAAAAGCCGCTTACGGTAAAAATGGCCGCTTTTGGAGCAATGGTACAGGAACCTACGGAAAAGGTACGCGCTTTTGCAAACCGTCTATCAACTAAGGCAAATGAAATTTTCGAAAACGCTCCGACAGATAGGGAAAACACATTAATGTTGTTTCAATTCCGTTCTGGATTGCTGCCTCAATATCAAATGTCGGTAATTACAAAAGATTCATTAACTTTGGAAGAGGCAATACAAGATGCCGAGTTAATAGAAAGTAATAAAGGTATTATTAATAAAGGAAAAATTAATTTTATGCTAGATGCAATTCCAGGGAAAGAGGCAGAAAAGCCAAATCCTCAAATAGAACAGCAAATCTCGGATCTTAAAACAATTATGAGTTTAACAAAAATTTCATCAAGCAACACCAGAAAGAAAAAACCTTCAACAAAAAAGAGTTCATCTAGGGATCCATTACCTTCACGATACCCTAAACAAGCAACAGTTGCTGCAATATCAACTACAGCATTACCAGAATCAGCAGGAAGTTCTACAGGACCAAGCTCGGGTGTCCAATCGGGCAGTGTACCGATTTGTCAGATATGTAATAAAAGAAGTCATATGGCAGATCAGTGTTATCAAAGGTATTCAAGGAATACACAAACATCATGGAGTAGAAATGAACAAAGAACAGGATTTAATAATCCACCTCAGTATCGATATAATTCATCAGCAGGATACAATACAGGTTTTAATGGAGGTCAGAATTATCGTTACCAAGGACCAATTCAAAATCAAAGGTCTGATTATGCATCTCGGGGCCAAGGAAATCAAAATGGGAAAAATTTTACGCCAAGACAAAACAATGGAGCATGTTTTAATTGTGGTCATGTGGGTCATTATGCTCGGGTATGCCGTGCACCAAGGAGAAATGCTAATTATTCAGGGGCAGGTAATTCAACGAGCGAAACTCCCAGAAGCCCTGCAAATAATGAGACTCATTTAAACTAGAATGGCAACTGAAGAAAGCCCCAACTCAGTGCTGCCTAGAAACTAAGAGGGGAGGAAACAGGAAAAAGGTTGATCTGGTAAGGGAAAGCAAGGGTATTGATTGTTATTTACCCTACTTTGACATACAAATTTTTGGTAATAAAGCTACAATGTACTATGACACTGGAGCAACGGAGTCTCTAATATGCCCAATTTATTTGAAAGGACTAAAACAAATGGGTCAGGAGTACAAAATTGACTGTGTCGGTTGTGGCGAAGACAGTTTCAGGTGAACCATATTATATCTCCGAACAAGTTGAAGTGGATATAATTCTTACCAACCTGGAATTAAAAACCAAGATTTTAGTGAGTCCTTTGCCCTTACCTGACTAATGTGACTTACTTATCGGACAGGATCTAATTTACTTATTGAATTTGATTTAAACTCCAGCTACTAATCAAATCTGTTCTCCGACCTTTCCAATCTCTTTGACAGCCGCGCAAGGTACAACGACTTGTAAAAATAAACCAAATTTCGAGATTCTAGCAAAACGATTTCCATTAACAGATGGCTTTCATTCAAAACACGTACTAAATGAACTTCAATTAAATCACATTTTAACGGATGCAAAAAACAAAATTACAAAACTCCTGGAACAATTTCATGAAGTATTTGCTTTAAGTTTGCACGAGTTAACTACAACAAAAATAATCACCCATCAAATCGATTTATTAGATGAAAAACCTGTCTACAAGAGACCTTATCGATTACCTAGGGCTCATGAAACTATCATGAATGATTTGATACAAGAACTACTTGAAGCCGACATTATTAAGCCATTAGCAAGTCCTTATTCAAGCCCTTGTATGTTAGTATTGGCGTTAGGAAAATCACCCAGATTGGTTGTGGATTTTAGTGAACTAAATAAAAAAAACCTTGGGAGATAGGTTTCCACTGCCAAATATTGAAACACTTTTGCAGAAGATAGGTAACGCAAAAATATTTTCAGTAATGGACTTTACGAGTTCATTCTATCAAATTCCACTAAGAGAAGGAGATCAATACAAAACTGCTTTTTCCACACCGAACAGTCAATACGAGTTCACAAGATTATCAATGGGATTAAAAACTTCCCCAAATAATTTTCAAAGAGTAGTGAATATAGCATTGGAAGGAATTTTGGGAACCATCTGCATTGTTTTTATTGAAGATTTATTAATTTTCAGTGAGGACGAGGCTGAGCATTTAAAACATTTACAAAAAGTGTTTGATAAATTGCAACAAGCTAGATTAAAGGTAAAGCCGAGAAAATGTCAATTTTTTTAGAAAGAAGTTTCATATTTAGGACACCACATTTCGGAAGGAAAAATACAACCCAAATTAGACAAAATTGAAGCAGTTAAGACATTTCCGCAGCCCAAAACCGTATGGCAAATTCAATCCTTTCTAGGATTAGCTGGGTATTATTGACGACATGAACCAAATTTTGCAAAAACCGCTAAACCATTATCAGATCTAACCAAAAAGGACACTCCATTTGTTTGGAACAGTGAATGTGAAAAAGCTTTTGCTACATTGAAGGATGTTTTGACCACTAGACCCATTCTACAATTGGTAGACTGGTCAAAGTTTTTCTTTTCGACAACAGATGCTAGTAAATATGCGATAGGAGCAGTCCTGGAACAAGAAATTGATTCAAAAAGATTCCCAATTGCTTATGCCAGCAGAAAATTGAAACCTTCAGAAACCAAATATTCAACAATTCAAAAAGAAGCCTTAGCATGTCTTTTCGGAGTTACTCATTTTAAATACTATTTGTTAGGTAACAAGTTTACCCTAATCACGGATCATGCTCCATTACGTTATTTGATGACAACCCGTCATCATAACGCTATGCTTTCGCGTTGGGCCTAGCAACTTCAGACCTTTGATTTTGAGGTTGTGTATAGCCCAGGTGTGAAGAACAGAGCGGATGCCTAATCAAGAAATGTGAAAGGGATGGAAGAAACTCCAGATGAAGTGATAGAGCCTTATACATTAGAAAATTTAACTGAAGAGCTTATAGGGGAAAAAGAATCTAAAGGTGGTCAAAACAAATCAGTCATGCTTTTGAACAAACAAAAGGCAGAACATAAAAATGATTTCGCAATAAACTTGGAGTTAATAAAAACAGAACAATCTAAGGACGACAAAATTGTGCAAAAAATTAAAATTTTAAAAAAGGGACATGAAACCGAGTTCTCAAATCTATTAAAAGAAGGTTACTTTTTGGATCAGCAAGAAATTTTGTTTAAACAAGTAAATTTAAATGTAGAAAGAACAGATAGCGGCACAAAGGTGGTTGTTTTACCCAATCTTTTTAGGGAAATGGTTTTATTGTAAGCTTATGATGCTAGAGTTGCTGGACATTTTGGTCTAGAGAAAACTACATAGAATCAAGCAAAATTATTATTGGGATGGAATCTACAAAGACACCGAGAATTACTGCAAATCATGCAAATCATGCAATGAAAAACATAATCCCAATGCAAACACTCCCGTACAACAAATAAAGCCCGTACAACGGCTATTTGAAAGGGTAGCTTTGGACATTTTCGGACCTTTGCCAACAACATTGCAAAACAACAAATATGTCGCTGTCTTTACGGATTACCTAACTAAAAATGTGGAAGCGTTTGCAATCCAAAATCAAAATGCGGAAACCATTGCAAAATTATTTTTGAATGAGGTCATTTCAAGACACGGCTTATGTGAAAGCTTGCTAACAGACAAAGGAAGTAATTTTACCTCAACATTATTTCGAGAACTTTGTCAAGAATTAGGGATCAAAAAACTTTATACCTCGGCCTATCATCCACAAAGTGATAGTCAGGTAGAGAGATTCAATGGAACAATTGCCAAAATGCTATCACACTATGTAAACAAAAAACAGAATGATTGGGATGAACAGTTACCTCTGATGTTACTTGCTTATCGCACAGCAGTGCACTCCTCTACAAAAGAAACGCCATTTTATTTGACCTATGGTAAAGATACAATTCTACCCCTAACGTTGCTAAACAAAGAAAGATTGCCGCTTTATAATGATAATTATAAAGAAGTGCTAACTTGACGAATGCAGTTAGCATATGAAATGACTGAGGAAATTTTAGCTGAAAATTTGAACAACTATATATTCAAGAAAGAAATAAGAAAACAAAAGAAGTAAAAATAAAAGAAGGAGACCTAGTGTATCTTTATACTCCTCAAGTGAAGCCAGGAACTTCAAAGAAATTAAGCCGTTTGAATCAAGGTCCATATCGGGTAATGAAAAAGATTGGGCCAGTTAACGTTGAAATAAAAAATATAGCCAAGCCAAAGGATGAACAGGTAGTGCATGTGGACAGAATAAAAATCTATACACCCCGTTTGCCATTTGTCACTTTGGGCCTGGATAAAGAAATAGTTGAAGACAAAAAAGAAATTTAAGATGATTTGGATTCTTCATTGGAGAATGAAGACGATTCTGATGATAATACCTCTACGGTTACACCAATAGTAACAAAGGTTGTTGCAACTCCTAAAAAGGGGTTATCAGTTATACCGTCTTCTTTGTCCGGTGGAAAGAAAACTGCATTTACATTTGGTGGAGGAGGAAGAAGCAACTCTGAATCGCAAATTAGAAATGCCTCTGATGAGATTTCATCAAGGCCCCGACCAAGAGTTGACTATACCTTTTCTCAGCCAAAACATAGAAGGGTTACTTCCAAAGAAAAACAGAAATCATCAAAACTAGTTGCTGCTGAACAAACCCCTATAGAAAGGGAAAAGAAAACTACTACAAATATAGAAGCTGCTGCTGCTGATTCTGGGAGAACTGATGCTGATGTTGCTGAAAAATCAAAAGTTAAAACAAATAATGATGGAAAAACAGATGAACAAATCATAGAAGTTCCTGAGCAATATAAGGCTAATTTGAGAGTCAGAGATGATGCAGAAAAACCTGTGGAATACACAGAGACGCAACCATTACAAGATCAAAATGATCAGTCATTGACGGAAAAAGAAGACCAATTAAGTATTGAACGTGCCGAAAGTAAATCCAACTCAGATAGTAGTGATGAATTGGATCATGAAAAAGATCGTTTTGAACATAGAGTTCTCGAATCTTTATCAAAATTATTTTTGCTGTTAAGTTTTGCAAAACCCAGAACACAACCTGTGGTACAAATTATGTAGAGTATTAAAAACTTATACTCTTTTGACTTTATAATTACAGTTGGGAAGAATGGAAAAGAGAATGGAAAAAGGAATTTATTATTATTTACTAATAATATTACTCGCCGCATATGGTTTTAAAAGGATTGCAAGTATTACGGAAATTCCTGAAGATCTATACTCAAATGTAACCATGTGTCACTGGAAGGATACGTCATACAGTTGCCAGAAATATACCGAAGGAGCATTCAAAAAATTATATAATGTTACTTTTACCTATAACAAATGTGTAGCGTACAAACCCCCGACCTTTAGAGATTATCAATTCTGTGATGATTGTGGGTTGGGAAAAGAGTCCAGATTCTTACTTCCCGATAATAAAACATTTATCGAGTTAAAACACTTAATAATGGAAACAAAGGTAAACCTTAAAGGTAAAGATTCTTACTTTTGGTGTAATCTGCTATAGCGAAAAAATTTTGTGAATGCCATAAACCTAACAATTGTTCGGGTGATAAAAACTATTGTGCTTAAAATCAATGTGTAAATGATAGCAGCTGTCATTGTGAAGTTCAAAATGCAGTCACAAAAATGGTGACAAAATATCGAGGCCGTACGTACGAAAATTTACCAATGGTTTCCTACAATACTTGTTTATTTAAACCATTATATCACGCCATTTACAAACTGGATAAAATTCTAGGAGAGATACAGCAGGATGATTCGGCAACAAATGCTAAACCTTTCTTTATTTTTAATAAGCCAGTTTTAACCGTTCAAAAAGAAGGAATCATGATTTTAAGAAAGCAAGGTGTAGAAACTATACTAAGATCACATGGAAACAAAGTGCATCCCTCACAAAAGGTGATACCTGATGAATTTTTATTGAAGGAAGGAATCTTGCATGTAGTATTAATTGACCCTAGGGGAAAGACCTATGATGGTAACTTCAATATTGATGGTGAATCTTACTGCCCTACTTTTACTTGCCTATTCTGTCTACAAATTTTCCATTTTCTGCACTGCTTTCCAGGAAATCTGCAATATGCTTTATATATTCTTTTTCTTATACTCACAGGTTTTCTAATTCTTTACATTAAAAGTCTATTTGCGGCTGTATGGCATATGCTTTGAAGTATATATTTTACTATGGCATTTTTATACTATTGTGCCAAGGGAACTATGCGCTATCTATGATTATGGGAGTATTTATCGGTGACAAAGTAGGAAATCTTATAATGCTATTCGTGCTCAATTGCTAAGGTGGCATGCTAGACCGCTTATTAACAAATCTGTAGCTATATTGAGTGTAATGCGTATGTGCTGCACTACGACCTATTGTCAAAAAGTTGATGAAAAACTACTAACTCCAATAGAAAAAAAGGAATGTAATGCGTATTCAGTACAATCTTCAGAAATTGCTTATTGTGAAACCTCACTAACCGGTGAAAATTGCCGGGTTACAAATCTATTAAAATTGACTATTTCAAATTTAGGACATGCATCCTGTTTGACGATTACAGATCAAGAAGGAAATGCTCTGTTTGAATTAAAAGTAATATATCTCAATTTAAAATGTAATTGGACTACAAAAAGAATGTATTATACTTTTCCTGTTTCGCAAAAACAGCTCTCTTATGTATCTTGTCCTCAAAATTATCATTGTGGGTGGGGAGCTCATTGCAAATATGATTCTAAATTCATTGGACTTACCGAAGAATCAACTCATTACCCAGGAGTATTAAATTGTATACCTGGAGATTCTGGTAGCACTAGTTGTCACATTGTTGACAGCCAGGCATGTATATTTTATCGTTGGTAGTTAGTACCTGCGTTAGAAGACGCTTTTGAAGTACGACAAATTCAGGGATACACTTGCAGACCCGTGTTACAAGTAGAAATTGAGAAAAATACCACTGTTTTTATGGCTAAATGTGATCATACGATATTATATGATGATACAGTTGAAATTTTTGTAGATGGAACATATGATCAACCAACCGAATTGCTAAATTTAAAAATGATTCAAAAGGTATCAAACCCACTTTTCGCATTCCTTGATAATGTTGCTCATGAAGGAAGACCCAAGTATGGAGAAATAGGTGATGTACAAGCCATTCAAGCTTTAACAACTAAATTTATCTTTGATGAAAAAATGGTAGACTGTCGTTTTTGCGAAGAAAGGCTTGACTGTCACCATCATCATAGTTATCTGGAGAAACTGATCACTGAGCAAAAGGATACAAAATTACCAAAAACATTACATTTTTAAAAATTTTTTATTGATTCTCAAAATAGATTAACTTCAGCTGCCCTAACTAGCGCACCTGTAGTGGTATCCTTGAATTTACAACAGTATCGATTTAAGGTGAATACAAATTTAGTTTGCCCAAAATTTTTTAAAATTGGACCCCCTAAGGGTTGTTATACCTGTTTAACATTGACTACTGTAATAATCACAGCTTTATCTACCTGCTTACCAGGAATTGTAACTGTGGATTTTACAGGTTTAATAGTGCACACACCATCAATTTCTTTAACGAATAAAGAAAACGAATTTGAAATTAAATTTCGAGCTGAACAGAAATGTTATAAAGATACAATTTGTTTAAGAACAAAGAAAATTAAATCATGTTAAAAGGTATCATTCTGTTTAGAGGAACCTCTGATTAAACTTTCCGATCCAAACATTACACATCAATCATCTTCTTCAGGAAATACCCCTAATGTTGAAGATAAATCATTTTGGAGCAAGATTTTCAATCCTTTCACAATTATAGGAGGCGTGGGAAAAACAATCATGTACGCATTGTTTTTTGGAGTTATTGATTTTTTTGTGTTGTCCTTTACCTTGTCTTTGCTACTAAAAATACGTTCCTAGTTTGTTTATAATTTGGAACCTATGCACTAATACATTGTGGCGCACCTAACAATACAAATTCTATTGATATATCATTTATATATGATAAGTTGGTAAATCCTTGTCACTTATACTAAACATAAGGGTGACAATGATTTAGAGGGGAGGATTGTCACATAGCTTTTTGAAATTTAATAGAAACTTGAAGGATTTTGGACACCCTGTAGGTTGAAAAAAATCCGCCATTTTGGGTTTCCGAACACCCACGTAGCTAC
>JAQGBW010005846.1:0-11388 GCA_034698625.1 Julus scanicus
GCCATTACCAGATTTTCTGGCCTGACGTCATTTGTCCGGTATCCGTTTTCGTCCGGGTAGTGAGAATACGGCATAAAGCTAAATTTCTACGGTTAAAATTAAGTTTGTATAATTAAAAGCGCAATTTTTTATGATAAAAACGAAATTTATCTATGGAGCAAAGTAAAATGTTCCAATGTTTAAAACAAAATTGTTCTAAGTTAAAAAAAAATTAAATTCACTTCAAAAAACTTCAAAACACCTGAAATAAAACCACAGTGAATTTGAAGTTTTTTATTCAGACACTTTTTTGCAGTTGTTCTGTAGTTATTATTTAGTTAACTTAAGAATTGATTTCACTAAACAACAAATTAAGTTTAACTTAAGTTTTTTTAACTCTTTCACCTCAAAAGTTAAGGTTTTCTTAAGTTTTTCTTAAGTTCATTTTTGGCAGGGGTGCGTTTCACAGTTTCAGCGGCGTGGTGTTTGACTGTTGTGTTAATGTGCACATAGGAAGCTGCACGCCAGGCTGCGTGAAGGGAGAGCAAGCACTGTCGCTCCTGCAGTACCTAGCTGGCGTGCTGACGAGCAGCGCCCCCACTAATTGTAGTTACGAGCCACCACTGAAGAAAATACAGACAGTAAACTTCCAATTATCCGCGAAGTTATTCAAAAAATCAACAATCTTCTTCGGTTTTTCTTCAGAATCTCTAATGTTTCTTCCTGTAGTGTCATCGTTGTTGATTTCTGTTGAAACAGTACGAATTGAAGTCGATTAATGATAGCGAACTTCATTTCTACACTTAGCACTACACGTTTGCATTTTCCTAGTTTGAGAGCCATTTTGAATAATGTTGGGGGGAAATCCCGTGCGGATAATTGCAGTGCCCCCTTTGTATGCCCTCTAAACATAGAGAGGGGAAAACACGAATTTCCGGTCGGCCCCTGGCGCACCTAGTTTTCCTGAACGGGAATGAAATCTCACGCTACGCCACTGGTCGCGGATAATTGGAGGTCGCGGATAACTTGAGAGCGGATAATTAGAGGCTTGCTGTAAGAAAATTGCTCATGTCGGGTTTTCGACTAACTTAGCTTAAACGTTTTCTCCAACATGTGGCAACATGTTGGAGAAAAATCGTGTTCTTGATAAAGACAAATCGTGTTTTTAGTGGATTTCAACTAAAATCTCAACTAACTCTCGTGATTTTGTGTCCAGTTGTTGGGTCTTTGAACTTTATTAACGGTCTCTTGACCCTTGACTTCTTGGACCATGGGTTCATCATTCACTTCTGGCCCTTTAACGAGGAATATTATGAGAAATAAATATAGTACGCGTTGTGCGTAAGCTGGCTGAGTAAATTGTTAAATTTAATGCCAACATGGATGGCCCATTTGGAGAGTTTAGTGGAGAGCAGTGGCGTTTTGATGTTAAGTTTCACCTTAGATCTTACACTGATCTTTATTGAAGAAAAATCAATTTCCTGGGAGCACCTTTTACTTGCTCTACTTTCTCCTTTCTAAGAATAAACCTATTTTCTTGCATAGACATAGAACAATATTCCGCTTGAAATGTTTTCTAAACGATTTTCATTTAAAAATCCATTTTGTGACCAATGTCATACAAAAATTTCTTATTTTTTACTGTTTCCACTTGGGAGGAAATTAATACTGGCATATATACATGCATGAAATTCTCCATACATGTCTGAAAACATGTAAGGGCCATGTATGGCTTTTGATGTCCAAGTATGGAATAAACCATTTTAAAGTGCATGTACATTATAAATAAGGCACACAGATTTAAATACAGAAATGATACCCAAGGGAGAAATTTAAATAGGGCCCTATGCTGTATATGATATTTTACATGTATGAAAACATGGATTGCCATGTATGGCTTTTCATGTCAAGTATATAAGGACTAAACCATGAACCACATGTACAGGATGGTTATCGCACACAGTTTTCAAATTATGTAGGTCAGTAGGACCATATTTGTATACATATATGCTATTCTGCATACTTGTTTGGAACATGTATGAGCATAAAATGCCCTATTATATAGGCCCATACATGTTCCAGACACAGCCCTCTGTGGACCGTCTTTTCAATAATGTATACAACATTTTTGTTTGGTCTTATTTTATTCTAGAAGGCTTATGCAGTATATAAAACTAAAAACTTTTTTTGATTTGTTGCTTCCAGGCAACATTGGTCATTACATTTAAGGCAGATGACAAAATATTTTGTGAAATATGTGTGAAAAATGTGTTTTGATAAATTTGTATAGTAAAATAATCATTAAAATATATAAACCTGCACTTAGAACTATATAAACAAGTCAAATTTGCAATTATGACGATGTTTGCAATGTTTTGAGTTTCCATTCATTGACTGATGTTGCTTTCAGGATACAAACACTTTGGAATGCTTTTGTAAATAGTAATGTAGAATTATTCTAACCAGATTTCATCCATATCTGCCCATACAAGCCATTAATGTTAATGTACCCACAGGCGGAATTGCCCGGTTAGGAAGCTGGAAGCCACCAAAGATCAATGCAGTCCCATTTTGGGCCCGATGTGTTTTGATTTGTGATTGGGTGATAAGCAAGTACAAGCCATTTTTTATGCTTATTCTGTTTATTGAAACAAGAGCACAGATAATGTTCTGCCTAACCCTCACAAAAATGCCAGGTGTTCCAGAACATCTTCCTCGAATGCAGGGTTTCGTGCACTTCTCGAACCACCATCAGCTCTCCTGATCTGAAGCATTCCACGTTCTCGCAGGCGCCGGTCAATTGCAACAAACGTGACACGACAAGGGTGTCTCCGTGCAGGAAACATCTCCTGGTACATTCTCGCAGCTTGCCTCGCATTCACACGTGCTCTTCCGTACACAAGATGCATATCTGCAAGCTCAGTAAAGGTATATTTCTCCATGCTGTCAGTCAGAAATGAAAGATAAACATGGTATGCGGCATGCAATGGTCATCGTGAGAATGGCTAGAACCAGCCTCCAGCACCCTAACGTGGCATTTCCGACAATGGGTACATGAACATAAATGGCTTGTATGGACCCATTCTACATGCCCACAATGTTTGGCAACATAGCGCTGAAACACCCTAAATAAATTAATTGGTTAGTCCTGTAGACCCTCTGCAGGATCAACCTGCAACTGGCTGGGCCCTCTTTAACCTCAGTCGCCTTTGGGACCTTAAACCTCAACCACCACCACCACCACCAACAACAACAACATGTTCCAGACAAGGAGACTTGCCATATACGCAGTACTGTAGATATACATGCATGCGCATTATAGTCTATGTTGCGCATGTAAGATTTTGTTATATTAATAATGTATAATATTTTTGCCGTCTGATTTTTTTAAGAATTTTTTTTTTTTAAAAAATGTGAAGTCTCTGCATGCATTATGCATAATAAGATGAAAAATGTAAGGCAAAATTAACCATTATCATTTATTTTGCATTTTGCATGCGGTACATATAAGATGTATACTCGCGCTGTGTAATTTCGCAAAGTGGATTAATACGGTTAAGCGAAACACAAATTCAACGATTTTATTCTAAGTTTCCGCAGTCTCTTTTTTATATTTTTAATCTTAAATTAAATCGTAAGGCAACGACTATATTTTAGACTTAATGCTCCTTTAAATTGTAGGCGGCAAGCACTTTTCCTGTTTTTAGATGTTTCTGTATAATGAAATTGTACACGTGGTTAACGCAGTTCAAAAATGCTTTTGTGTAGTTTTATGGTTTTCGTGCACTTGCTAAGACCCCACTTTACGTGGTCTCACAGTGCAAAGGGCAACTCGGCTACTGCGGAGAATGTGTGGAAATTGTAAACTGGATGCGCGACTCTGGTTTCGCTTCATGTTGGAATATTGCGCTTCTATTTAAAGTGCAGAACAATGTTGAGGAGAAAACTCGTTTGTAGACGGCCTTGGTACCGGTGGAGGTGTCGTACTTAGTAGAGCAGCCTGAACCCTCACAGGATGGTTAGTGTTCAGGATATAATGATGGTCCAGCACTCATAGGAAAGCCACATTTTGTATGGACTGCTACCAACATTTTGAGAGTTTGACAGAAATTCTCCACTCCGTTGACCGAGCTTCGTGCCAAGATGGATGCTTACTATTGATACTGCTGTGGCGACCGCTGGGGACTTTTCCCTAGCGTGACGACACACACAAAATCGTTGGTCTCACTGCCGTGACCCTTGACTCCCTCTCTTCCTGTAGGGCTCTAGCTGACCGGATGTGCTCAAAGCTTTACTCCAGTTTTAATGTTTAACTCAACTTAACTTTTACATTTACCTTTTTGTACATAAAATCTCCAGTTATGTGTGTCCCCCTTTCCAACAATAAAATGTTTACAACAAACAATCATTGTGGGCTTTGACCTTTCGTTACAACATCGACCTCACCTTCCACACTGCTATTGGTCGTGCGAATATTAAAATGTTTCCGTTAAAGTTTTGGCTACTTTAGTCGCTAATCGGACATGAGCGAGGAAATTTCAGGGTGACCCAAACTTGAGTTTCTGCAATTTTGATCATTTTCTTCTGCATATTTTCTTATTATGAAACTCAAAAATAATACTTAATTTAAAAAGTGTGCAACCCGGCCACGGGTACTGTTCCGAAAAACAATAGCGGCTTGTCTGAACTGTTTCAACATACTCTTGTAGCATGCGAGTACCGTGCCGTAGTACTCTTGCGGCCCTTTCGACATGAAAAATTGGACCACATATAAGTACATAAATTAAAAAAAAAAAATTTTGCCATTTTTTCACTTGTTCAAAAATTGTATTGTACAGATTTTTGAAATTTAAGGTTAATAAAACGTGTCAAAACAATATTTATAATTTCTTGGAAGTACGGCCCGGTGAAGCTCTCATCTTTCGCTATATAGACTTCTGTTCTTGGAGTATGTCTACTTAGATAATTTTTCCAAAGTAAAACTAAAGAATTTCCTCGGGCAGTGAATCTCTCGAGGAAAAACTGTTTCACGAAAGTTAAGTATGCAACATAGGTACCGTGTGTTAGTTTAAAAATGCACTTGTCTTCTAATAAATTAGCCAAGTTTTCGACTAAATTGCTTTGTCATGAAATGTTTTTCCGAGTTGCTTATCTACTCCTTTATGTATTGTAGCGCAATTTCATTTAATAATTAATTCAACTAAGTGCACAGAGTGAATATACGATTTTTCGCCTTATGATCAAGCAGTAAACCCACTCTTGACACAGATGAAGAAGTATGATGCTCGCTTAAGTGAAGGAGGACAATAATAATCAGCAGATGAACTGAGAAATTATAGCTCGAAGATATAAGGCTACACTAAACTTTTAATCTCTTTTTTTTCTTCTTCAAAGTTTTTTCTTGTCTGAGTCATAAATAATTTAAACTGAGTGAGTAAAAAATGTACTCTTTGTTTACCGCATAAAATGTGGATACTTTGGGTTAGTTTTTAGTGGTTTTTTAGATTTGTAAAAAGTGTTCAAAAATTATGACCCGATACTGACCAGGTTAAGCAGAAAAAACACTCATTTTTCTGACTAAATCATTTTTACTCTCCGGCTAACAGGTGCAGGGAAATTCCCATCCATACTACGTCTCCAAGTTATCCCATCGTGTTGTAGGATACATGTTCCATATAATAGGGTGTCGTGCCTAATTTCAGGAGGATGCTCCTACGTCAGTAGCGACTTAGACATCATTGTTAAGATTAAATTTCTTCTAAATCTGGACATTCTTGAGGAAAGCTATTCTATCGTCTAATTGCATACAAAAAGATGAACCAATTCCAAGTCTTAATTTAGAAAGTGGAGCATTTCTGTCACAGTCGCAAAATATTGTTTGCTGCCATTAAGAAATCGGGCTGCCCTACGCCAGACCATCCCTATATCCCGAATGGGAACCATTCTGTGAAGTTTCCGGCTGCTCTACTAAGTACGACACCTCCACCAGGTACCAAGGCCATCTACAGACGATTTTCTGCCTCAACATTGCTCTGCACATTAAGTAGTTTCTATTTCCCCTCACACTATCAAAATTTGCATTGAATGAATGTAAGGCGTTGGTTCACCAAAAACTTCTGTGAAATGGTGCTTCCAAGAGTTTTGTTATCTTTACCTGTCATCGTCTGGGCGCCAGTTGCTTTTTTGGCATTGTGCCAATAAACCCTCAGCAGCATAAAAACATGGGTATTTCAAGAAGGAAATACTCGAGCACTGGAGTAACTGAAAATCAGAGTAATTTGGATTCCCTAATCACAGTGTTTTTTAACCGCAGTGTGCAGCGATAATTTTAGACCTAGTTCAGTGCGCAAGGTACGCTGAATACGGTTGAAAAACACCGCACTCGAGGTGTTCGCTATTCGTTGAGAACTATATTCAGTAGACTGTAGTGGATGCAGACAGAATTGACAACAATGGCATTCGCGGTTGTAAATGAATGTCAAGTGCCAAACAAGATAAATTGATATCTATAGACAGGCATGCAAAAATATAAAAAACAGACTGCATATATATGAAACAAAAGAACATGCATTTGGCGCTGAAGATAAAAAAACTCCATCACAACAAAGAAACACTGATTTTACAGGAAGAAGACAGGAGGGGTAATAACTTTGGGCAGTCTATCATCGCTTTGCCCAATTTGAATGTCTTAAACTAGTTTCAGTGGAGTTGCACACTGTAAAAACTACAGTTTTAATTTAAGACTCTTACTTGTAGACGAAATCAAGACTTTTTATGCGTCCTTTTTGTGTCTTTTTAAATAAATAAAAAAAAAAGACGCTCAAAGTGTCTTAAAATTTGTAAACCCAAAGTTGTGAATAAAGTCGGTCATTTTTAATACCGGATATTTGGTGAAGAGCGTTAGTGTACAGATTTGTCGATACTTTTGAATTACTTTGAAATTTGATATAAAATTAGGACTTTTGAGGAAAAAAATCCTTTCCATCTGTTTGGTCGGCTGGACATCGCTAAAGGCTCCATGACATATGCTTAGAAACAAAAAAGGCGTGGTTTAGAAACAATGTGGGCGTGTTTACTTGTGTTGAGAAACAATGTGGGTGTGTTTACTTGCGTTGCATGTGTTTAGAAACACTGGGCGTGGCTTAGAAACAAAATGGGTGTGTTTACATGTGTTGAGAAACAATGTGGGCGTGTTTACTTGTGTTGCATATGTTTAGAAACACTGGGCGTGGTTTGAAAACATTGTGGCTGTGTCTATATGTTTAGAAACACTGGGCGTGGCTTAGAAACATTGTGGTTGTGTCTATGTGTTTAGAAACACTGGGCGCGTGGCTTAGAAACAAAATGGGTGTGTTTACATGTGTTAAGAAACAATGTGGGCGTGTTTACTTGTGTTGCATATGTTTAGAAACACTGGGCGTGGTTTGAAAACATTGTGGTTGTCTATATGTTTAGAAACACTGGGCGTGGCTTAGAAACATTGTGGTTGTGTCTATGTGTTTAGAAACACTGGGCGCGTGGCTTAGAAACAAAATGGGTGTGTTTACATGTGTTGAGAAACAATGTGGGTGTGTTTACATGTGTTGAGAAACAATGGGGGTATGTTTACATGTTTAGAAACATTGATGGCGTGATTTAGATACTTATATGAGCGTGTTTACATGTGCTTATAAACATTCTGGGCGTGGTTAAGAAACAATGTGGGCGTGTTTAAATGTGTCTAATATTTTTTAGAAATAATGGGGTGGCTCTAAAAGTGCTCCGTAGCTCAACATAAAGTACCAAATGTATCTATATATTTTTTTGTAGTATGAACATTTTATTTACATTTTTAAGACTTCTGCAAAATTATATATAGAAACAATTTCGTTTTTGCACCATTCTCAAACTGCGATTAATCCGTAGAAAACAAATCTCGGGTGAGAAAATTATACATAAGAATTTCCAAATAGTATAAAACTGTGTTTCAACCGGTGTGCCGTGAAGGGTCTGCAAGTGTGCCGCAGTATTTTGATAATAGGTACAAAATTAAATTTTATAAGTTTTTCCACCTGAGACATTCTACTAGTATATTTACTTTCCTAACAAATCTGTAATTAATAAATATAAGTTGCCTTTATATTTTTCTGCTAAATATATAACAATTTTGATACGGTTATAAAGCTGAGAAGTACAATTTCTTGGCTGCCGAATATAATTAACGTCGTATTTTCTCCACACCATAGTATTATTCACTTGGAATTCGCTCCTTAATTGGTCCATCCCAAACGTCGAGCACAAGGAAAAAAGCCCTAAGTAAGTTAGAACATGATAAACGAGCAAAAATACACGCGATATATATATGCACTACATGTCAACCGAGAACACTGGAATGGGATGAGTGTGGGGGGAAATTGGACGACGTATTGTCATTTATCAAACACAGTTTTTTATAAAAATTTGTTAAGAAGAGAAGGAGGATGTGCGAGGATAATGGAACATCCTCAGCATAATACACGTACACACTTTTTATCATCGCTACGGTTTTACACGTACATTGTACGGAGGTTCAAACGTCGATGCGAATTCTATATTATCACCAATTATACAGTTTCATGCGGAAGTATATCAAAAAAGATTTAAATGTGGGTATTTTGTGGCAAAATGCGATTCCATTTTGCTGCCGCTAATAAAGCGCTTCACAACAACACACATGGGTTTCACTGCTAAACTCCTGCTACATTGCAACACACGAGTTTGACTCCATTACCCACAAGCTTCAATGCACTACCCACAAGCTCCACCGCACTACCCGCAAGCTCCACAGCACTACCCACAAGCTTTACCACACTACCCACAAGCTCCACTGCACTACCCACAAGCTTCACCGCACTACCCGCAAGCTCCAAAGTACTACCCGCAAGCTTCATCACACTATCCACAAGCTTCATCACACTACCCACAAGCTTCACTGCACTACCATCAAGCTTCACCACACTTCCCACAAGCTTCACCGCACTACCCACAAGCTCCACTGCACTTCCCACAAGCTTCACCGCATTACCCACAAGCTTCACCTCACTTCCCACAAGCTTCACCTCACTTCCCACAAGCTTCACCGCACAACCCATAACCTTTGCCGCACTACCCATAAGCTTTAATGCACTACCCACAAGCTCCACTGCATTACTAACAAGCTCCACCACACTACCCACAAGCTTCACCGCACTACCCACAAGCTTCACCGTACTACCTACGAGCCTCACCACACTGCCCACAATTTTCACCGCATTAAACTACAAGCTCCACTGCACTACACACAAGCTTCGCCACACTACCCACACGCTTCACCGCACTACCCACAAGCTTTACTTCACTACACATACGTCGCTTTGTACATAAGCTTCACTACATACACATAATCTTCACTGCAATACATTTAAGCTTTTTACTGCAGCAAACATAAGCATCACCTGGTACATGACCAATCTTTATATGGATTATATTACTTCTATTTTCCAAGATAGCCCACTGCAGTATTTCGAGATTAAAATACGTAGACTAGCGATTCTCGAACAACCCAATATAAATATCTATGGCTTATACTCTCATACATATATAAAAAGTGAAATTTCAATATAAAAAAAACTTATTAATATTCATCAAATAATAATGCATCCTTCAATATGGCAAGCAGTGGTAAACTTTGATGGCTAATATTATGATGGATGTAGGCAGACGTTGGTACATAAAAAAAGGTATAAACCAGATTTTAAAGGTGTGATGTGGTCATGTTTCATCATAAATGACTCCCTCGGGTGCACTATTGGAAAACAAGACCAAGTTGGAATGGTTGGATGGTGTCTTATATCCTAGCTAAAATTTCTTCAACTTCCTGTATTGCTCTTCTCGTTGAACTATAAGAAGCCATTTGTATGCTATTGCTATAATGGAGAGCATGCACTACTCCTCTATATGATGTCATGAAAATACACGGCTGCAGCTGCTGCTTTTACGATTATGACGTCATTCGAGTGCTTCACCTTTTTTTTGGAAAATCTTTCATCCCTGAGGCTATTGAATCAGCAGGAGGACGAGATCGCATTAAGTTTATATTAAAATATTTTCAGGTCCATATAGGACTTCATAAAATGGTAATTTTCAGCTTGAATGACCTGCGGTGGTTCTCTTTGGTCCATTTTTATAAGTTGGACATTTTTTGAAAATTGTATCAGTTTTATCAGATACGAATTACTAGAAAGTCCTATTTCAATAAAAGAAAACATAAACGGTACACGTACGTATATGGAAATGCCATATATATATATTGGTTAGATGACTTGGAAATATAAAAAAATTTGGAGTTAGGAGAACACAACCTAAAAGCAGACAAAAACTGATGGCCCAATAAAGGGATTTTCCCTGTCCAATAAGGAAATAAAACTAAAGAGAGAGGCTAGAAACCTTGCATTACTTAATCACAATGCTGCAAACAAAAACTAAATGTGCAATAAGGGGATTTCCCCTGTTGAATAAGGAAATAAAACTAGAGAGAGGCTATAGAAACACTATTACATCATCACAACACTGCATACAAAATCTGATTGCACAATAAAGGGTTTTCCCCCCTTGAATAAGGACATGAAATTATACACCGCAAAAACCAATGTCTTAATTTAAGACTCTTACTTGTAGACGAAATCAAGACTGTTTACGTGTCTTTCAATAAGATGATTTAAGTGTCTTTTTTTTTAAATAAGACATTTTTTGTCTTATACAATGACATGTGAAAAGTCTTTAAATTAAAACTTGTTTTTACAGTTTATAGAGAGGCTAGAAAACTTGAATTACTTTATCAACACACTGCAGACAAAAACTGGTTATGCAATAAGGGGTTTTTACCTGTTGAATAGAGACGTGAAACTTGAGAGCTAGCCTCTCAGCTAGGTAGCCTCTCATCACAATACTGCACTGCGCCACCCTTTCTGAAACCTTCCAAGATACTTTTTATGGATACTTTTGTTCAAGTACACCTTACCTCCTATACGGCAGCTTTCTATACGGCATTTCGCAATAATGGTTCTTTTTAATTATGGCACTTTTTTATTTATGGCCCACAATGCTTTGTTATACAGCCAAAAAAAATTATACCGTATTTTACGAACTATAAGACGCACCTTAATTTTTAAGCAATTCTAAAAAAAGTAGTATAAGACGCGGGTATAAGACGCAAGCATAAGACGCAACTGAATTATATAGTTCGTAAAATGCCGTATATATTGATTCGCTGCAGGGCATACGCTGCAGGCCAGTATGCTGCAGGGCAGTACGCTGCAGTGCAGTACGCTGCAGGGCAGTACGCTGCAGGGCAGTACGCTGCAGGGCAGTACGCTGCAGGGCAGTACGCTGCAGGGCAGTACGCTGCAGGGC
>JAQGBW010005847.1:0-11387 GCA_034698625.1 Julus scanicus
GCAGGAGCGCTCTCTTTGTGAGGTGCGCCAAGTGTGAACTGTCCCAAAATTTGTGATTCCGTGAGCGAGCACACTACACTAGCTCAAAGTGCGCCACTTGAGTCAAGTGTGAATCAGGCTTTAAAGTGAGTTCCAGATGGTTGATTCACTTTTCATAAATGTGTGTTGTCGCAATACTAAATTATTTTTCAAATACAAAATTAGTCTGAAAATAACACTTTGTTTTTACAGTGTATATAATGCTGCATTTCTACAAGATGGAATGTACGTACTAATGCTGGGTTCATAGGCTGGTACAGGAGCATTCGCTCTATAGCCTAAACAAGCATGGTAAGGTATAGTTTACTACAGGCCTCCCTTCTCTCACTGTATAACACTAAACTTGGGTGCCCTTATATATTATTTGAGAAGGGCACACGTGACAGGGAAGGAACCACTAAGATTCGTGGTCTTAATCTAAACCTTTAGGCTCGTGGTGGATGCTTCTGGAAGCTTTTTGCTTGCTGACACAATTAGCCTTTGCTAATTGGCCATAGATATTGTTTGAATTTTTTATCTTTAATCCTTCCTAATGAACAATAGTAAGTCCTTTACGGACAACAGCAAGTCCTAGCATTTGCTAGGGTTAAAGAAGGGTTTCTAATAGAGATTCGCTTCATACCCCCCTAGTGCTTTTAAGAAATATTTTTAGTTTGAGGGACATTACACAATTTTAAGCGGGCCTAAGTTAAACATTTGTTTACACATTTAAAAAGAGTATCCTAACCTACGCTTAAGACTAAACCATACATAATAAAAATGTACAAGGTGAATGGAGAATTACTTACATAAATACAGTAAAACACTTCAGTTGGACTACATGTAGTAGTCTGGAGTTCGAGCATGGTGTTAAGGATCTCCATGTTGTAGTCCGTGATCAGACAGGTTGGTTTTTCCAAGATGGGTCTTGAGACGTCGTGTAGGTGGAATTTGGTACACACCATCCCAGTGCGTAATACAGGCTCCATACTTCTTGTGGTGACAGCAATAATATCAGCATTCCCTGCTATTTAGTAGTCGTAGAAACTGCGTCAGCTTTTTCAAGCTTCGTAGTCCCGATCTCCAGGCCGAGGATGGACGTAGGTAGACGTAATGGTTTTGGCTTTTACCCGCGCAATTTTCTCTTCATACTGCTTCATGGCCAGTGATCCTTCTGTTATATGTAGAGGGGCTTCCATGAAGTATTAGTTCATGAAATGGTTACCTGTTATACTTCGAAAAGTGGGTCCAAGTACGTCCTGTCTGATTAGTAAACTCTCTGGAGCGAGTGTGAGCTGCGATCTTCTGATCCGCTGAAGACTGCTTTTTTTGGAGATTCTTGTCCTTTTTTGGCTAGGGTCGATTTCGTGACGCTCTTTTTGGAGACAGTTGGACGGTGTTTCTTCGATCTGGCCACGTTGCTTGATGTTTACTTCCCTAGGGTTTTTGAAGACTGGGACGTCTGGACGTGAAGATGGTCCAGGTTGTGGAGAGGAAGATTGTTTTCTCTTCTCTGTGGATGCTGACATCTCTTTGGCCTTCAATGATTCATCAGCCACCGCTGAGTTTGACGATTCAGGTTCGACCTAAATGGGAGCTTTCTGCTCGGTTGCAGTTTCTGGAGTCTTCTTTGGCTTCTTGGTTGCCCTTAACAGGGTCTTACGGAGAGCCATAGCCTTTCTTGGTGTTGGTCTAGGTAATCCTAACAAGGAATTTGGTGTAGACGGGAGTTCGACGATTTCTTCGAACGCTGCAGGAGTCGATGGAGTCGGTGGTTGTTGTTGGATGAAATCCTGGGCTTCTTGGTTTAAGATGCCTCATTCAAGCACATTCTCGACAGCTTGACGATTACTAGCAGTGATCTGTATCACTAATTGGCGATCTTTGAGGACGTCAGTTGGACGCTCGGCTGCGGCGGAAGATTTAAGTTGCAACTTGATCCACAAGTTGTCGGATCAGATCGGTTGCCAGCAGATGTCTCTGCTGAAGTTTCACATGTTCTTCCCTAAGAAACTGGTATTTAGTTTCGAAGTTTCTTCTTACTGTCATCTTCATTTGGAGAAAGTTGAAGTTTTGGTGTCTGCTTTGGTCCGCAGCGACATATGCCTCCATTAATTTGGAGTATCCCACTGTTTAACTTGGAGGTTAATCACCAGTCATGTACTGGGCCATGGTGGAGAAAGCAGAATCCGAAGCAGAGTTTAATCCCCTAATGATCCTTACGATGCTATCCTTGTTACACATAGGGTCATGTTCATTTTGACCTTAAATTTTAAATTGGCAGGGGTGCAGGTACCCGCTGATTGGGATAGGACCGTTATTCTTAACATGTTAAGAATTAGTTTGTTCGAAGGTCGAACTCGGCCCATATATTCATATAGTAGTTCCATGTCCGATTGGACTTCGGCGTTGTTGAAGACGTTCAGACTAATTACGTCTACGAACTTCTGAGCCATGGAAGTTAACAAAACATTTACTGCCTTGCAAACTTTGTACGTTTGTTCTTTGGTCTTTGTTGTACATTTTTCACTGTCCATGATTGGTCTTTGTTGATATAATTTATCAACTTCTCTAAAGTGAGAGATTGTTAGACATCTCTGTATATAGTCCTTTTCATTAGGATCTATATGATGCCTTGTTGGAGGACATAAGGCTCAGTAAATAGCCATACTGATGTTATTAAGTCTGCACCATATTTTTAATTAATAATCCTATTTCACGGAACACATCTTGGATTACGACGTTATTGACTTGACCAGGAGGTTTCGTTAATCGACCTGATCTTGTACGTGTATTTATGCTTGTACTTTAATTCACAAGATCCTTTTTTCGTATCTTGGAGTTAATTTTGGCGGGTCTTCTGCATTTTTTCACATTCTTTTGATTCTGGGTGGCATCAGTATTAGCTACAGAACACGCAGGTTGCGTGGAAGGTAAGTTCAAACTTTTGTACGATCTTCTTGTTTTCGCTAGATAGTCTGAATTGTAGACTGTAATAGCGTCTTGTGTGGAGCATGAGTTTAAAGATTTCTTCGAACTTCTTTTCTTAGTTATACCCTTTGTTTTCTGGGTAGAGTTAGTACTAGGTACTATTGGTGCATTTGGCACTTTGGATAAGTTCGAACATTTGTTAGAATTTCCAAGTTTTATCACACCCTTTTGGGTTGCATCAGTACTAGGTACTAGACATGCATTTGGCATGCAAGATGGATCTGAACATTTGTTCGGCCTTCCTCGAGACTTAGTTCTAAGTATGGGAGCTGTATCGCCCTCATCTTCAGCTTTTGTTAAGTCTCTGGCGTTATAGATTCCAAGGGTTTTGGATCGTAACGAATCCCATACCTTGTAGGTAGTGGGACAGATGATTTTATGGATCGTATCAATCCTATCTCTTTTAGGGGTTTATTTTGAAGTAAACCTTTTGTGGGCAAAGCTCTGTGCTCTAGTGGTTAGCAACACTATCACTGATTTGGTAATCAGGGGTGACAGCATGAAGATTGTGTTTTAGTCTTTGGTAATCCTGCGCTTGTTCTAGTTTGTCTTAGCACGCTAGGAGTTTGCTGGAAAGTAGTTCCAGAAATTCTGAAAACTTATTTTTGTAGAATAAAGGATCATGACAGACATCATTGAATGTCAGTACCTTGTCATGAGGTGACCTGGGTGTTCGACCAAAGGTTTGGAAGAAGGCACTTTCTCCATGGAGAAAGTCACTGAGCTGGGGCTAGAGTTTATAACCCATCTCATAGTTGCAAGATGCTCATCCCATGTGTCATGGGAGTTTTCCACCGCTATGGAGAGTTTGACTTTTATGTCTCTGTGTTTTCTCTTCCCAGGTTTGGCTTGTGGGTGATACTGCGCAATGTTTTGCAGTCTGAATCCTATAGTTTTAGCTGTTTGTTTAAGGATTAATAAAACAAACTGGGGACCATTGTCATATCGGACAAATTTTGGGGTCCCGAATCGAAGACAGATTTCTTCGATCAAAGTTAGAGATATTGTCTTGACCTTTAATTCACAGATGGGGAAAAGTTTGACCCATCCGGTTGTTATGTCACATGCTGAGAATATGTATTTACTTCCAGCTTTTGTGACTGGGTAAGGACTCATAAGATCGATCACTAGGGTATCGAATCTTGGAGGTTTAGGAGGCGAAGAAACTGGAGTTTTGTCTGCAGTGTTCTTGGACTTATACCTTTGACACTCATATGTTCATATGGTTGTGCTTGTTGCCTGAGTCCAGGCCAGTAGTACCATTTGGATATCCTACTTATGGTGGCATTTATGCCAGAATGCCCTGCTTCAGGTGCATCATGGTTCCATGATTGTGCATTTTCCCTAAAATCCGAAAAAGTTACAAATACTTTCTCGACAGTTATTCAATGTGATGTTTTAAAAAACGTTTATAACACGAAGTAGGTGTTAATTCCATATTTAATGTATCAGTTACATCCTACTATCTCCTACTACCATTCTACCTACTCTTTTTCTCAATTTTAACATTGGCTACATTATTTACGAGCATTAGACTTTCACCTTAGACCTGCACAGATCTTGGTGGTAGTAGCCAAAAAAAAATATTTACACCCATCGATGTTTTAATCACGCACTTTTATGACTGTGCGAGATTTTGATTGTGAGATTTTGGCCGCAATATTTAAGATTTGCAATATTTTAACCTAGAATCGGGAATTTGTGCCTTTTTTGCCGATGACCCTACAATCTGGTTGTGGTTCTGCGGTACGATTCATGGCTTCTATTGGCCTAGGGTCATCCAGTTTCATGTACTGAATCCTATTCTGCTTTACTGAAACAGTGCTCTGCGTAGTCGTAGTATTCGACTGAGGCGCAGTTGTTTGGGCAGGCTGTAGATTTTCACTTGTACCTTCTGTGTGATAACGGTTCGAGCTATTATGTCTCGGACCAATTATTGGAACCTGTTTGGTTTTGAGTCAATAGCGTTGGTGTTTACCTGTCTATGCAAAAATAGGCCAACGTTAAAAATCAAACAAACAATAATTTAATTGGCCAATTATTGGCCCCAAATAAACAAAATTAGGGAAATATAAGCTATGATTTATTAATTTAACGGCTAATCAAATGTCAAAAAGATAATTGATATTTGATTTTGAATAATTTTGTGTTAATTCCTACATTACTAAATAATTTTAAAATAATGGTGGCATATAATGGCATCAATATTTTTTTTTAGTTTTTCCTATTAATCATTAATTTTAAATATTTTTTCCAGCTTAATGAATTTATATTAACAATAAACATAATTTAAAAACCTTAACCATATTTATTTGGAATTAACGCAGGTTTGGGTTTAGTTTATTTTTTCATTCCTGGGTCCCTGGTGGCTTGTGGTAATTGTGTATTCCTCCATCTACGACAGAGGTACGGTTGCCACGTGTCGGTCCCTTTGGCCGGAAGGTCGGGGTTCTCTCGGTTATCTCTTAAACTTTTCCGACATCGTTCGTTTTGGGTTCTTCCGAACTGGAGTTTCATTGCGACGGGTTAGGCGCGTGCGGTTTTTTTGGCGACGCTTCTTGTCTGCTTAACTCCGCAAAATTGCAAATTTGCACCGAACATATCCTGTTAAACATGGCTGACGAATACGACTTCTCGCTCCCTTTTGTCGATCAGTCGCCGAGGATATCTATCCTTACTGAATCCAATTATGCGACCTGGAGGAAGGAGCTAGAAGTCACATTGATGTATCAGTCCATTTTGCGGTACATGAGTAGGGACTGAAATGATCCTGAAGCGGCCTCCACCTAGGCCGAGCGAAATGAATTCGAGGAAAGGTGCCATAAGGCCTACTTGATCATTTTCTTTTTGGTCTTTCTCAGGATCAGGGAAATGCTTTTTCAGGGGTTTACCAGGACCCAGTGTAGAGAGGTGTTGGTGTTGAATCTTCTTAATTTCTTCTTTGCAGGATGAAGACAATCAGCCTAAATTCACAGACGAAGAAAAGGTAAGTGATTATCTAAATTATTTTATTAACCATTGAATAATACTTAGAATTAATTACAAACTGATCACATTATTATCATCTAGACGGGGGAGGGAAAAGGCACGTCCAACTCCTTCAGTGGCCAAAATCAGAGTGACCCAAAAGGGTCCGTCAACCAAAATGGTCGACGGCAAGGTGATTACAAAACACCTTTCTTCCCAAGACTGGAGGGAAGTCCCTTTTTTATTTATTAATTTAATTTATTATCATCTAGAAACATTATTTATCTTGTTATTTTTTTGTTTATTTTTTTTCTAGATATTCTCTTCAGGCCATGAGGGTTCTGGACGAGCCTTTCCACTTATCCAGGTTAGCAATATACAATTAGTTATATAAATAAATATAAATAAATTACTCTAAAATAAAAAAGTATATACAAACTAAAAGTTACTTCGAAAATGGGAGTCGCGAAACAACTTAGGCACAACAAACTTCCCCTTTTCGCCCTTTTCCCCTTAAGTTTAAAGGTTTAAAAATTACATTTAATTCAAATAATAAGTTAAATACTCAATCCAGTCTGCGGACAGGGACTTTGTAAATAAATCAGCCAAATTGGCTTTAGTTGAAATGTATTTTAATTCGAACAAAGCCCTCTTGTGGTGGTCACGCACAAACCGGAGTTTTAGATTAAAGTATTTAGTAGTGCCATTTTCCACTTCCTTCCGGATGGCATGGATCGCAGACTGGTTATCAATGAACAGTACTGGACCAGGATCGTGGTAGGGCAAAATGGCGGTTAACTCCTTCCGAATTTCTGTCAGCCAAATAAGTTCTTTTATCAATGAACAGTACTGGACCAGGATCGTAGTAGGGCAAAATGGCGGTTAACTTCTTCCGAATTTCTGTCAGCCAAATAAGTTCTTTTATCACTTCCATGGAGGCGACTAACTCAGCCTTGAACCTTGCCATGAACCTTGCTGCCAATACGGCGCATATGTGCAAGGTTCGGCTTATATCCCCGGAACAGCTCATTAGGCGTTTTGTTCCCGAGGATAACCTGCGGAAGGCAGTTCCTTATGTACACAAAAGTGTGGAGCATCTCCACCCAGAACCTCTGGCTTAAACCAGTCTCTTTTAAGAGAGTTTGGATGGCCGCAACCGATGTTTGGTTGAATCTTTCGGCCACCCCGTTCATATAAGGAGAGTACACGTTGGTTTTCACGTGTTTTATTTGCTTATCCTCATAGAACTTCTCTGAAGGTCCTGAGCAGAACTCCCCTCCATTGTCAGCCTTTATGCTTTTTAATTTATGCCCAGTACTCTTTTCCATTTTTCGGATGTAGATCTTAATCTTCTCCATGGTTTGGGCTTTGTTCTTTAAGGAATAGACAACACACCAGGGGGAGAAGTCATCAATAAGATCCAGGTAGAAATGGCAGCCTTGTCCAGATGGATAGGCCAATGGCCCCTAAAGGTCTGCATGTACTAGTTCAAGCGGCGCCTTTGTATAAATTTGTTTGTAAGGTCCGGCCGTTGGGCGACGTGCTATAAGTTGTAAGCATATGTCACATGAATAGGGAGCATTTTTTAGTTTTGGCATCCCCCTCACTGACTCGGACTTTGACATCCTAATAATTAAGTCAGTGTTTATTTGACACAGCACCTTGCGTGACACAAAGTTAAATCCGATTGGACCCCAGGCGCCGACTGACTTGTGGTATTTATTTCATTATATTGTGTCCACAAGTCAGGACACGAAACCGCCTTTTGACGGTATTAATGGTTTCGCCTCTTAAACTGCATGATGTTAACACCTCTGGAGTTTTTAACCATCACCTGGTTTACGTCTCCGTCCATGTGCAGCCAGCCGACCTCCCTAACTGAGAGGAGGAGATAAGGTTCTGACGACCGCTGAGTGCATATGCAATGTTACAGACGACGGGATATCTGACAACCCCGTCGACCTGGACCGACATAATGACGGTTTCCATACCTTGGACCAGGTTGCTACCCGATTACGAGTTCATTTTCATGGGCTCTATGTCCCTATACTCGGCGTACCACTTCCTTTCGTTGCACAGTCTTTTCCAAGCCTTATATTTTGCTTATTTATATTTGGCCACAAGTATTAAACAAAAAAATTGTGGATGGTTTATTAAATATCTTTTTTTTTGTTTTATCATTCTTGTTTAACTTTATTTAATGTCACTTTCAAATATGTTGTTTATCTTCATTAGTGTTGGTTTCATTTGTTCAATTGATAATGTTCTTATTTTATTTGCTTTAATTTCTATAAAGTGTCCTTTTTTCTTTTACTTTGAACAATTTCCCCGTTTGTGATCACGTCCATTGAAGAGCAGGTGACGTTGACAAAAAAAAACGTTAACTTAGTTGGCCCTAAACCACACACACATGTCAATTAGCCCCGCAGCTAAACAAACATTCACGGCGGTAATCACCACAGCAGGTGGGCCACTTAAACAAATAAAAGTGAACGTACATCGTCCTGTTGTTTTTTTTCTTTAATATTCTTGTTTGAGGTGGGCCCCTAAACACAATCCGCGACCATTTACGGGAAATCAATCACGTGAATTAAAAATTATCGGCCTTAAAAAAACACGATAATTGGCCGCCTTGACAGCGGGAGGGCTAAGAATTTTAAACGGCGTTTATTGGCCTCATCAGTGAACGGTCCGCTAATAATTAAATCAGCAGCGGGCGGGCCGAAAAAAAAGGCACTAAATAACGGGCAGGCGGCAAATGTCAAGCGGAGGGCATACCGCAAATAAACATTCAAGCGGCAGATGGGCTGTCAATCAACACTCAGCGGGTGTTCAGAGAAGCTCTTGCATTTTCTTGCAAGGATCTAAAGTTTGCAGTTAATGCGGGTTTGTAGCAAATCACATCATTACCATAAGTCAGAGCAGGGACACCAACCCCCTTCCAAGCTTCCCTAATAATCTCATACTGCAAGAAAGATTAAAAGGGGAGCATGTGAAGCAGCACACTAAGACGCCCTGCTAGCTTATCTTCCATTGAAGCGAGATAAGTTTTCCCATTCCCTAACAAAAACTCCAGGTACACATATTGCATCACCTGCTCCACAGGTAACCAACCCATTTATGTGCAAGGTCACTGAGTCTTCAGCAACACTGTTTAAATCATAATACCAGATTTGTCTGCTCCGAATTCCAGCCCAAAGTCTACTCTATACCCCAGAGGAAAAATCCATGTATGGATATCCATATTATGGAGATTTAGTTAAGGATATCCATTAATATGGATATTACGTGAAAAAACAATCACTCAGCAGGGATCGAACCTACATACCATGCGTTCCCTTTTAAATACCTTTACTACTTACCTACCGATGATTCCTGACAAACCCACATTGAAAAAGGTATATATGCTCATTAGTATGCGACTTAATGGAAATTACTAAAAATTTTGTTAAGTGATTTCTTTTACAATATTACACCTATACCTCCCTATACGGCTGCTCTTTATATTGCCTTTCGCTTTAACAGCATTTTTTTAATTATGCCACTGTTTCAATTTACGGCCCGTAATGCTTCGTTATACGGCCAAAAAATGCTGTAATTAAACAAAGTGGTCAAACATTATGATAAGTTACCCCAATTTGCACAAACAAGGTCGGATTTGGCTTACAATAAAACACTTAAGGGTTTTAACTTCGCTAAAGAAGGCAAAAAACTGAAAATCGCAATGCAGAAAAATTGATTCGTTATACGGCTTTTTTGGTATACGGCTAACTTTTTGGGAATGTATCTAGGCCGTAAAGCAAGGTATGGGTATATTCTGGTATAAAACAATACACAGTCTTAATTGTTCAACATATTACTTTTATAATGAGATCTCACAAAATTTAATTAAATCTAATTAGTAAGGGACTTATCCTATTGAGTCCCATGCAATGAAATCCCATTAATAATGGGTTCTTATTTGTCTCATTGCTTTCCTCATGAGACCACGAGATTTTTTACTTTAGTAGGTCTTGCAAAATGGGACTCCATAAGGTTTTCAAAAGATGCTACTTATTCCATAGAGTCCCACAATTAAAAAAATCCCTTACACAATAGGTTCCCATTAGGTCCCATCCCAGGTAACACAAAAATGTTGGGCCAATGTTGGGGCAATGTAGGTATGCCAACTAAATTATATTGGTCCAATGTTGGTAAACCAACGATAGGCCTACATAGGATTGCTCTATTGTCTGATGTTGGCCCAACATAAAGGGCCAATGTTGGGTCAAGGTTTAGTCAATGCTGACCCAACATAAAATGCAAATGTTGGGCCAACGTTGACCCAATGCTGACATACCAACCAAATCATGTTGGCCTAACATTGGCCCTATATGTTGTGCTAACATTGGGCCAACATAATTAGGTTGGCATGCTAACATTAAGTGAACATAATTAGGTTGGCATGCTAACATTAAGTGAACATAATTAGGTTGGCATGCCAACATTGAGCCAACATTGGACCAACATAATTAGGTTGGCATGTTAACATTGGCATAATGTCAACCCTACATGCTAGGCGAACATTGCATCATGAGGCATTTTTATGTTGGGCCAACATTGACTACTAAATTATGTAATCCTGAATATTTTTAAAAATATAGGGCCAATGTTGGGCCAACATTAGCAGCCAATGTTGAGCCAATGTATAAATGTCTATATAAATTAGGCGGTAAATTCAAATATTCAAATTTTTAATTAAATCATTTTTAAATCCATGAATAATGACGTCACATCATTTTTACCATGCATACATACATAGATGAACATATATAAATAAAATAAATAGCTTACAAATACATACCACAAGAGAGTTTTGAACCACTGACCATAGGCATGGCAAACCAACATCTTACCTCAAAGCCATTTGGTCAACTTAAGTTTGATGGAAGTAAGGAAGAGGTAATGCATTAAAGAAAGCGGATTTTTCTTTAAAATAAAAAAAATAACTGTGTACCAAAATTTAGTATTAGTTAAAATAGAGGGGTATAAAATAGGGTAATTACACAAAGCATTGCAACACTACCATTTACCCGACGTTGAACCAACGTTGGGCCAACATACGTTTGCCAACAATTGGCCTGTGGTTGGCAGAAAACGTTGGGCCAACATAACTTTGCTAAGCTTTTGCCAACGGTTGCCACCCGACATTAAGCTAACGTTGGGCCACCATATGTGTGCCAACAATTGGCTGCTGGTTGGCAGACAACGTTGGGCCAACATCACATTGCTAAGCTTTTGCCAACGGTTGCCACCCGACGTTGAGCCAACGTTGGGTTAACATAACATTGCTAAGCTTTTGCCAACGGTTGCAACCTGACATTGAGCCAACGTTGGGCCAACATACATGTGCCAACAATTGGCTGCTGGTT